>JAJOOO010021264.1:0-23092 GCA_029582685.1 Solanum piurae
ATGGGTATTCCCCATCTTTTCATTTTATTTATGATTTAGCTTCCGCATCAGTTTATTATCTTTAGTATGCTCATGATCATGCCAGCAGGGTTAGCTTGGGATCACTTGTGGTCCTAGGTCCCGTGTCCGCGTCTCGGGCGCAGTCTCAGGGTGTGACATATATGATTCTTATTATGACCAATGACACTAACCTACAGTACGAGTGTCTACGATCGTCGATAATATAGTAACCCAACCAAGGGTTAGGGTCGTGTCCCAAGGGAGTGGTTTTGAGAATTAATAGAAAAATAAAATTTAGTTCTAATTAATCGTAGATAAAGACATTAACAATTAAAAACATTGTAAATTGAAGGGGACACAAAAGTGTCAAATATCAATTGGGGGTTTTGTCACAAGTATAGCAAAAACAACAAAAATAACAAGAAAATCAAGTATGGGGAAGAGTTCTTGGGGTGTGACCACAATACAAGTTGAGATAGGTAGTCTGGTACATGCTTTTGATAGGAAATTTGTAAGATAATAGTGACTAGGCTAAGCTTTAAATGGAAATAAGTTCCCTCTTGGGCAACTTACCCCGTTACAAATGCATTCCTCTCGAACACCCATTTGTCGCATGAAGACCACCCTACGCCTTACCCCACTCACTCTCTCGACCTGAGTGTTAGGATATGGGACTAGGTCTCACCCTCTCGCGCTGAACCTCATGTCGACCCACTCCTTAGGCCATCAGTCAAGTGTTGTTGGTTTCATGATGTCCTTCTCAGGCAAGCCGAAAATACATGGGTGGCTTTGTATTTGCAAATACAAACCCTTTAGATTAATCCATAACCACTAGGTGAAATCACAATTAAATTACATCTAGCCTATCAGCAAGCAAGACCCAACAATAATATCAACACATATTTGTTAAATCACACCCCAAGAATGGGTGTTTTTAGCCACACTTCAAGAAATAACATAATACACCTAAAATGATAGTAAAATCAAGTGGGTATAAGAAATTATACCTTGATTTAAGCAAAGGAAAGAGAATGGAGAAGACCCACTTCCAACTTGGGGACGATGAAATCTTTCTTTCTTCAAGTCTCCCAAAATCCCTCTCCAAAATTGCGAGAAAATATCCCAAAAAGTACTATTCTATTCTGGAAATTAAAATAAATGTTCGACACTGCAAAATTAATAAATAAGTTTAGTATTATAGACTTCATAAAATAGTGTTGGCGGATCATTCGGCGAGGTTAGTCAGAATCGCCTATTAACTCGGCGATTCGCCCTTTGGTGTAGTTTGTCGCCGTCTTGCACTAGCCTTCAACATCATCGTGCTCCATGTCATTGGGTGACATAGTAATACTTCGCAGATCTATTCGGCGGAACGCCGACTGCTCCTTTCATCGCCTTTTTGATTTTGCTCCTTCAGAGCTTCACGTACTGGAACGAAAGGCATAGTGCGTCCCTTCTGCGAATCGCCAAGTGTGCTTGGCGATGCTTAGGCTTCAACTTCTTCGTTCTTCTCAGCCTTTTTGTTCCTTTTTGCGCCTAAGTGTCCATGCTTCCACTAAAACTTTAAATACCTGAAACTTAAGAGTTTTCATCAGATATTGAGACAAAATAAACATTTGAGGACACTATTTCTATCAAAATAAAGCCCTAAATGAGTCCAATTTGTGGACTCATCAAGACCCCCAACATAAACTTTTGCTTGTCCTCAAGTAACTCAAGTTCAGTCGTTCAATAAGGTGTCTCAATTGTGTACTCAAATATTCAAGTTGTGACACACCACTACCAAAGATTCTCATGCTCGCAATACTTGTTACTTGTGCAAGTTCAAGCTCAACAAAAAAGTATCTAAATGCCCTCACACAGAGAATGATTCCATATTCACACATAGAGGTTAATCATTTCAAGATCAGGAATCAGATACAACGCTCACACTCCAAAGGAGGAACACAATGCAAGTTTTCACCCATAGGTTTGCCCTTATTTTCCAATAGATTTTTGGTTCGGCTCACTCAAGATAAAAAAAGGTCTTTCTAAAGCTTGTAATGGGGCTGAGTGCAAAGGTATGTTCATTTAGGCTCAGTGACCTCTTCATCCTCGTGAGATGTGGTGTTCTCAAAACATCCTTTTTCTTTCCCTTATCACTTTTTCTTCTAGTGCTTCTAAGTCATCGTTTCATTCACTCTCCATGTATTGCTTGGAACCCACTTCCTTTTGCACTTTAATTCCCATTTTTTTTAAGGGTTTCCATTTTGTTGGCAACACCATGGGATTGAGGGAGACTTTTCTTGCACTTCTTGACCTCTCCTTCTCCTCTTCAACACACCCCTAACTTAGGCTTTTGGCCTAAGTTGGCTATTCAGTAAATCACAAGTTAAGAGGATTATAGGTAGTGGGTCAAGTAAGGTCTAGGATTCATCAAGGTTCTTCCAAAGAAAGGTATGGCTCAATGGGTGTTCAAAATAGTTTCACACACTCACGGGTAGACCATAAAAGAGGTATATCTCAAATTTGGCTCACACTCTTTAAAGTTGCCTAAGATTATATCAATAGGACACCTTTGAAAATCAATCAGACTAACAAGGCCAATTCTGGGTTTATTCATGCATGGTTCAAAGTAAGCTAATCACACAAGGCATTGACACTTAAGTCAAACAAGACTACACACTTTCTCTAGTGTGCAACGGTCATTACAAGGGAATCAATTTGATAAATGGTTAATCACAACGAGATGCAAAGAGTTCACATATTGTCTACGCAACTTCATTTGGCCTCATCATAGCCGTACATTCATGTTTGTTCGATTGGTAGCACTATTCAAGTCATCAGTATTGATCAAGACTGAGACTTAAATTTTGCAAAAGAACAACCACTTTCAACACACGAGAGGTGGAAAAACTATTCGAAAAATAATAATAATTTTTCAAAAGGGTCAAAATCATTGTGCAATTAAAAGTAAACGGAGCTACAAGCTCAAACATCTACATAAAATAGTATAACAACAATTTTAAAATAGAACAACCCAAATATACACAAAACATAAGTCATAAATAGCACACAAAAGTGTGGGCCTCACCCCAGCACAATAAAAAAAAGTAATTTGTCCTCAAATGCAAAATATGAATATCTAACAGTGAAAATAAAGAAAGATAGAGAAGGAGGTAAAGAGGGGATCCTGGTTAAGTAGCCGCTTCATCTGGGCATCAGTGCCCGTAGTGGCTTCCATAAAGACCAACTCCACTGGATCCAGCAGTAGGAGTCTTTGCCAAGGAAGCTTGCACACCAACGTTTATCATGATTTCTTCAGTTTCATCTATGTCGTTCGCTTCAACTCCCTCAACCATCTCTTCATCCATATCTTCCTCTGAGTCAAGATCGACTATCTGTTTTGCTCCATATCCATGCCCAGTTGTGGTCTGAGGCATCTCATGCACGTCCGGAATCTCCACTGTTCCAAAGATCATGGATATATCGGTGGACTTTAGGTAGTTCACATCTTTCTTCAGCTCTGCAATGGCGTCCTTTAAGGCTATTACTTCTTCTATGGCTCCTTGATCGTGGTCACACTTTACTATCATGGCCTCTAAAGCATCCATAGTAATGCTTAGTGGTCTCACAGTAATGTCGAGGGCACCCTAAATCATGCCTGGAATGGTGCTTTTCATGTTACTAGTCCGACAATTAGCAGAACGGGCAAGCTGTCCCATTTGAATCAAGGATGCCTGAGTGATCGGCTCACAGGAGGCAACGACAGCCATAGGTCTGAGTGGTAATGAAGCATCTGAGGGACCTATAGGGTTAGAAGGAGTGGTACTGACATCCAATATACCTGAAGGCCTAGAGGACGGAGTAAGCAAAGATGCCTCTGTAGGTATGGATCTAGTGGCCTCAGCTTCCTTCTATTTATTTTCTACTTGGTACTTAAGATATTAGGCTTCGATCTTTCGGATACTACTTGAGGCGGTGACAGCCAATTCCACATCTTTCATTGCATATCTAGGCACCCGAGACCTTCTGCATAATTTAGTGATTAATACAGGAAAAGGGAGATATGTCTGTCTTTGCTTTGCACGCATATGGATATCAAAGGCAATGATTCTCCCGAGATTTATCCTGGTTTTCTCCATGATGCATCCAAGACAAGTTGCTTTAGCAAGGCGAGGAACCGATTCATTCTGAGATGGCATGATTATGTTGCTGATGAACCCGAACCAGTATCTTGCAGCTATGTTCAGGTTCTTCTTTTCAATTAAAACTCCTTCTGCTAGCTATTTCGGAGCCTCATCGTCTGAAATCAGTGGGGCTAACAACCTTTTCATCTCATCCAACTTTTTGTTCTGATTAAGTGCTGGCAATGGTCGTTAATCTTATCAGACATACCTAAAGTTATGTTGATAGCTTCACTGTCACAAGCTACCTTCTTTCCTCTGACGACCACGTAGTCAACTGCTTTGAAGGATGACACCAACCTCTTCCGTTGAGGTACCAATGCACTGTATGCATTGTAGAACTCTCTAACCCAGCTTGGTATGTAAGAGCCACGGGGTTTGGTGAATATTTGAAATTTGTGGTGTTTCAAGCAATCCATCACCTCTGGATACCTATCAATAACCCCGTCTATGGAAAGTCGTTTCTCCTTAATGATCATTCTCAGGCCTTCCGCCTTTGAGCTATTCATTGATCAATGCTGGGGACCTTGTATTGGAGGTGCCAACACTAATGCTTGCTCTGGAGTTGGAGGAGTTGGAGTGGTGGATTGACTATTTTTTATCCGATATGGATCATGTACCATTTTGGATCGTAATTCAGCCCTCATTTATTTTGTCTGGTAGTCTTTTTCAGACCCCACACTCTCACTATTATATGTGGGTGGCTCAACAGTGTAAAAGCCTGTGCTGTCATAGCTTGCGTTGGATAACTCGAGGGATTTGCTCTTTTCCTTGCTTTTTAAAGTTGTGGTGACCTTGCCCCTAGGTGGAGGTGAATTTTCACTGATCACAATTCCTTTCTCCCTTCCTCTGGTCGATTGTTTGGCCATATCTATAAAATATTAGAGAGAATAGTTAGCAATTTCATTGTAGGACAAAATTGAAGAAAAACTCGCCGATCTACTCAGCGAATCGCCAAACCTCTTTGGAGATCATACATATGTCCACCGAAGGTTACATAACCCACAACACTTAAGATATGAAACTAAGGATGATTCAGGGCTGGTAGGCGAACCGCCGAGTGATTCAGCGAGCTCAAATCAGCTCACCGACTGACTTATCGTGCCTGAGATTTAGCTCACCTCTCAAAATCAATTGTACAAACCCTAAAAACAAAATTAAACTATGCATTAATGAAATTCAGCCCAAACCCACATCACCCAATCATGGTCAACACCCATAATGCATAGCTCACCATATTTAGTCTTAAGGTTTCGGACAGTAAAAACAATTAGGCCCCAATTTACAAATTAGAAGCAGGCACTCAAAAATTTCTACTCATATCAGAGAGATCTAACACACATTAATGGACACCTAGAATGCAGATGAGATTGAACTCTTCAAAAGCGAACGGTTTTTTTTAGAAACTAACATTTTTGCCGAGTAACATAATTGTAATGCTAGGCGGCAACAAAATCCGAGTTCCAAACACTATTCCATGACTAAAGTACTAATCTTAAGGTGAGAAAATGTGAATTACTATCTTGGTGTGAAGTTACGGAGTTAGAAAGTGAGAGAGAATGAAGAAGTGTGACTATTGTCCATATACGATGTTCAATTTGTGTCTGTTCGGCGACGTTAGTCGCACTCACCAACCTACTCGGTTATTCGCTGAGTGATCATTTATCCCTCTATTTTTGTAAAGCATCAATTTATTGGTGATCACGTGGGCGGTCTGGTGTGATATCTCCAAATTAGGTTGTCGATATGCCGCCTATTTTTTGGGTTCGTCGAGTTTGACAGGCTCCACTTAGCACTAACATTGAGCCACACGGCGAATCCAGTCAAGCTGGCTGACCTACTTGACGGTTCACGGAATGAACTTCTGCTTGCCAATCTTCACTTTTCTACAATTCGTTCACTTTAACCTACAACATCAACGCACCATTATTCATAAAAGCAAAAACCTAATCATTTACGACCTTGGGTTATCTCCCAAGAAGCATCTTATTTACCGTCGTGGCACGACACAAGTCATCACTCATGTTTTATTGTTGGGGTTGGCCCTGTCCTTATTAGGCAATCCCCCGTCTCTCTACAGATGTAGTTGAGGCAACGCATGGCTCATCAGGTCCTCGAGCAGTTGGACAACTTTGGAATGAGACCACATAATTCGTTTCATTCCTTTGATGTCTTCTTTCATTCCCTCCAGCTCTTTCTCTTGCTCGGTCACCTTGCAGAGAATTTTTAGAGCATTCCCCAGATCAGTTCATTGAATCTTGCCCATGTCTCATGGATTCTTTCACCTTCCAATTGCTTGAAGGTGAATACACGATCGTGGAACATCATTACCTCTAATGGAGGAAACTCCATTAGTTCCTGAATACTGCTCGCCAGGCTTACTTACCCTATTTGGATACATACAAACAAACAAAACAAAACAAAATATTAAGCTAGTAAACTACAACGAAGAAGAACAAAAACCCTACTAATCTAGGAATTCTCAACAACACCAGTCCCCGGCAGCGGCACCATTTTGATGCTTATCGTGACCAAAGACACTAACCTACGGTACGAGTGTCTACGATCTTCGATAATATAGTAACCCAACCAAGGGTTGGGGTCATGTCCCAAGGGAGTGGTTTTGAGAATTAATAGAAAAATAAAATTTAGTTCTAATTAATCGTAGCTAAAGACATTAACGATTAAAAACATTGTAAATTAAAGGGGGACACAAAAGTGTCAAATATCAATTGGGGGTTTTGTCACAAGTATAGCAAAAACAACAAAAATAATAAGAAAATAAGTATGGGGAAGAGTTCTTGGGGTGTGACCGCAATACAAGTCGAGATAGGTAGTTTGGTACATGCTTTTGTTATGAAATTTGTAAGTTAATAGTGACTAGGCTAAGCTTTAAATGGAAATAAGTTCCCTCTCGGGCTACATACCCAGTTTCAAATGCGTTCCTCTCAGACACCCATTTTCCGCATGATGACCAGCCTACGCCTTACCCCACTCACTCTCTCGAGCTGAGTGTTAGGATATGGGACTAGGGCTCACCCTCTCAGGCTGAACCTCATGTCGACCCACTCCTTAGGCCATCAGTGTAGTGGTTTTGGTTTCGCGACCTCCCTCTCGGGCAAGCCGAAAACACATGGGTGGCTTTGTATTTGCAACTACAAACCCTTTAGATTAATCCATAACCATTAGGTAAAATCACCATTAAACTACATCTAGCCTATCAATAGGCAAGACCCAACAATAATATCAACACATATTTGCCAAATCACACCCCAA
Source organism: Solanum piurae (assembly GCA_029582685.1). Classification (NCBI taxonomy): domain Eukaryota; kingdom Viridiplantae; phylum Streptophyta; class Magnoliopsida; order Solanales; family Solanaceae; genus Solanum; species Solanum piurae. Next base: position 7,443 of record JAJOOO010021264.1, read on the forward strand.
GAATGAAGGTTTTTAGCCACACGTCAAGAAATAACACAATACACCAAAAATGATAGTAAAATCAAGTGGGTATAAGAAATTATACCTTGATTTAAGAAAAGGAAGTAGAATGGAGAAGACCCACTTCCAACTTGGGGAAGATGAAATCTTTCTTTCTTCAAGTCTCCCAAAAACCCTCTCTAAACTTGAGAGAAAATATCCCAAAAAGTACTATTCTATTCTGGAAATTAAAATAAATGTTTGACACTCTAAAATTAATAAATAACTTTAGTATTTATAGACTTCAGAAAATAGTGCTGGCGGATCATTCGGTGAGGTTAGTCGGAATCGTCGATTAACTCGGCGATTGGCCCTTTGGTGTAGTTCGTCGCCGTCTTGCACTAGCCTTCAACATCGTCGTCGTCCGTGTCATTGGGTGACATAGTACTGCTTCGCAGATCTATTTGGTGGAACGCCGACTGCTTCTTTCATTGCCTTTTTTATCCTGCTCCTTCAGGGCTTCGCGTACTGGAACGAAAGGCGGAGTGCATCCCTTCTGTGAATTACCAAGTGTGCTTGGTGATGCTCAGGTTTCAGCTTCTTCATTCATTTCAGCCTTTTTGTTCCTTTTTGCACCTAAGTGTCCATGCTTCAACTAAAACTTCAAATACTTGAAACTTAAGAGTTTTCATCAGATATTGAGACAAAATAAGCATTTGAGGATACTATTTCTATCAAAATAAAGCCCTAAATGTGTCCAATTTGTGGATTCATCACTATAATATGCTTTGATCTTGAAATATGTTGATTGGTATTTTTCATTGCATTTCTCTATGTTAAATTGATATTTGACTTTTATCTATTCCGTTGGGATTTTGGGATTTTGACTTTGTACCGAGAGGGCTTTGAGGTGGAGGTTCAAAGAGGGTAGTCTCTATTAGCAACCTCTAGTCCCAAACTACATGCCCCCGTAGGATTGTCTTAAATGACCTAGCTAGTCGATCCACTTCAGCAAAACATGATATGTATGTATTATACCTTGGCAAATAGATTCCCCTTCTTTTGGTATGAGAGATTGATGAGTCCGAGATTTGGACTCATTTAGGGCTTTATTTATATGTGTTTAGTGTCTTCAAATGCTTATTTTTTGCTAATAACTGATGTAAAACCCTTGATTTCCAGGTATATGGATTGAGGAACAAAGCAAGGACACTAATTTGCAAAAAGGAACGAAGCAAGATGAGAGAATGAAAACAAACAAGTCTGGTGAAGCCAAGTCCACTTGGCGAGTCGCTGAATGGATACTTGACCGCCTAAAGTTCCAGTGTGCCAAGCCCTGAAGGAAAGAATCAAGTTGGGTAGAGAAAGGAGCAGTCAACAGATCGCTGAGTGGTTCCGAGATGCAGTGTTGGATCTCCTAAAGTTACAAACCTTGAGGATGTTGAAGGCCAAGGCAGAAAGGCGATTGAAGTGACCAAAGGGCGGATCGCCGAGTGGTTCGGCGAGCCCGACTTACTTCACCTAGTGACTCTTCACAACATATTTTTGGCGACTATAAATACATTTTTGAACATTTAGTTTAGTAACGAAGTTCATATATTTTTTAGTCTATTATTGAGTTTTGAACTGGGAGACAAGTTTTCTCTAGTTTTTCCTTTGGCTTTGAAGAATTGAAGTTTTTCACTTTTGATAAATTGAAAATGGGTCTTTGAGATTTTTTGAATTGGACCATTGTAAAGATGAAATCAATCTTACCCAGTTAATGGAAACTCAATTTGGTAACAATTTTTATCTTTTTATGATGTCTAGCTAAAACCCCAAATTTTTGGGGTGTGATTATGTGATTATGGGATGATTTAGTTTATGGATATTGCTAATTGTTAGTTTAAATGCTATTTGGAAGTGAGTTCAATCATTAATTGTAGTTTAATTTAAGAATTATAGCTGCAAATGCAGTTCTACACTTGTGTTTTTGGCTTGCTCGAGAGAGAGGTTTTAAAACTAAAATTATTGATTGATGGTCTGTAGGCATTGGGTTGTCATTAATTCAGCTCGAGAGAGTAAATTCTAAACCCTTTTCCACACATTCAACTCGAGAGAGTGAATGGACTAAAGTGTAGGTTGATCTTATTTTACATGCTTGTTGATGTTCGAGAGAAATCGACTTGATTCAGGATAAATTGTTTGAGAGAAAGTTTACCTCCTCTATAGTATGGCTTACTCACTAATAATTAGCTAATTTCTAATAGTTGTAATTACCCATTTGTCTATATCAGCCTATAATCAAATCACATCCCAAGAACCCGTCTCATTATTGTTATTTCGTATTGCTTATTGTTGCTTGTAGTTGATAAGTTCAAACCAAAACCCCACATTTGACATTCGTGTCACCCCCTGATTTGAATGATATTTTTATTCATATATTTTTATTCCTATGACTGATTTGAGCCTGTTCGTACTTCCTTTTTGAATCTTAAACACGTACCTCTCCCTGTGGGATTCGACCCCAACTCACATAGTTGGGTTTTATACTTACTAACCATCGTTGACACTTAGAATTGGATGAAGTGTCCTTAAAACATTAATCAAAATGGCGCCGCTAACCGGGATCGAACCTGGGTCACCCGCGTGACAGGCGGGAATACTTACCACAATACTACAATGACACTAATTTCCAGGTATATGGATTGACGAACAAAGTAAGGACAATAATTTGTAAAAAGAGAACGAAGAAAGCTGAAAGAATGAAGAAAAGCAAGTCTGGTGGTCGCTGAATGGATACTTGACCGCCTAAATTTCCAGTGTGCCAAGCCCTGAAGGAAAGAATCAAGATGGCGAGAGAAAGGAGCTGTTGGGGGATGGCTGAGTGGTTCGGTGAGCCCGACTTACTTTTTCGAGTGACTCTTCACAGCACATTTTTGGCGACTATAAATACATTTTTGAACATTTAGTTTAGTATCGAAGTTCATATATTTTTTAGTCTATTATTGAGTTTTGTACTGGGAGACAAGTTTTCTCCAGTTTTTCCTTTAGCTTTGAAGAATAGAAGTTTTTCACTTTTGACAACTTGGAAGTGGGACTTCGAGATTCTTCGAATTGGACCATTGTAAGGACAAAATCAATCTTACCCAGTTGATGGAAACTCAATTTGGTAACGATTTTTATCTTTTTTATGATGTCTAGCTAAAACCTCAAATTCTTGGGGTGTGATTATGGGCTGATTTAGTTTATGGGTATTGCTAATTGTTAGTTTAAATTCTATTTGGAAGTGAGTTCAATCATTAATTATGGTTTAATTTAAGAATTGTAGTTATAAATGTAGTTCTATCCTTGTGTTTATGGCTTGCTCGAGAGAGGGGTTTTAAAACTAAGATTATTGATTGATGGTATGTAGGCATTGGGTTGTCATTGGTTCAGCTCGAGAGAGTGAATCCTAAACTCTTTTCCACACATTCAGCTCGAGAGAGTGAATGTACTAAAGTGTAGGTTGTTCTTATTTTGCATGCTTGTTGATGTTCGAGAGAAATCGACTTGATTCGGGGTAAACTGTTCGAGAGAAAGTTTACCTCCTCTATAGTCTAGCTAACTCACTAATATTAAGCTATTTTCTAATAGTTGCATTTACTCATTTGTCTATATCAGCCTATAGTCGAATCACATCCCAAGAAACCGCTCATTATTGTTATTTCGTATTGTTTATTGTTGTTTGTAGTTGATAATTTCAAACAAAAACCCCCCATTTGACATTCGTGTCACCCCCTGATTTAAATGTTTTTATTCGTACATTTTTATTCCTATGACTGATTTGAACATGTTTGTACTTCCTTATTGAATCTTAAACACATACCGCTCCCTGTGAGATTCTACCCCAACTCACTTAGTTGGGGTTTATACTGACTAGCGATCGTTGACACTTAGAATTGGATTAAGTGTCCTTGAAATGTTATTCAAAATGGGGCCGCTGCCGGGGAGTGGTGTTGTTTGAGATTCTTTTCGCGAAGTTGAATTTTGTTCTTTTTAGTCATAGTTTAATTTACTTACTTTCAGTTTTGGTTTTCATGTTGCTTGTTTAGAACAGAAGAAAGGAGCATGTCTTGTAGCAACGGTAACCAAGTGAGCCACCCTTCTTCGAAAATGATGATTCTTTGGAATAACATCTTAAATTTCTGGCAATTGGAGGGTGAGGCAATGGATGAGTTCTTGCTGAGATTTAATACACTATTGCTGCAATGCCCAACTTATGGAATCTCAGAGGTATTGGTCCTGAGAACAGAGAAGTGGCTGACCAAATTTGTCTAGGTGGTCTCACATGACTACCCTATGCAATAGCAGCCCAACTCCTTGATCACATGGCCAAGACCCACAAGGAGACAGAGAAGGACCAGGTCTTGGCTATACTGTTGACTCAGCTGGATCTCTTGGCCAGAAAGATCATGGAATTGGAAATACTGTACCAAAATAAAGATAGGTACATTCCCCCTCATGAGCGTAGAAAGTTCAAGGAGTACGAGGGTGGACAAGTAGAAGAGATGCTCTCACTCATTCTCAACAAAGTCAAAAAACACAACAGAGTGTTGAAAGAGATAACAGAGAATGTCTCAATGCTGAATCAGATGAATGCTTCTCATTCCTTATCTATTTAGCTAATGGAGATCCAAATGGGTCATATGTTATATCATCTCTATCCCAAACAAAATGGGAGACTGCTGATGAGTCCATAATTTGGACTCATTTAGGGCTTCAATTTAATAGGTTTAGTGTCCTCAAATGAATATTTTGTACCAATAACTGATATAAATCCTTGAATTTCAGGTATTTGGATTGAAGAACAAAGCATGAACACTATTGAGAAAAAAGGAACAAGGCAGCTGAAAGAACAAAAAAAAGAAAGCCGAGTCACCGAACGGCCATTGTCTCGTCTAATGTTTCAGTGTGCCAGCCCTGAAGAAGAAAATCAAGTCGGCTATAGAAAGGAGCAGTCGGTGAGTCGCCGAACGGTTCCGCGATGCAGTACCATATCTCCCAAAGATATAGAGCTTGAAGTTGCTGAAGGCAAAAGCAAAAAGGTGATGGATTTGACCAAAGGGAGGATCGCTGAGCGGATCGGCGATCCTGACTTATTGCGATGAATGGTCCTTCGCAACACATTTTTGGGCGACTATAAATATGTTTTAAAATTCTTACTTTAGTAATTAACATTCAATAGTTTTCATACTGAGTTTTAGAGACATTTTCTCCTTAGCTTTGAAGATTTAAAGATTTCCATTTCTAAGAAATTAGAAGTGGGTGTTGAAAATTCTTCATCTTAGACCTTTGTAAAGACTATCAATCCTACCCAGTTGATGGAAACACAACTTGGTAATGATTTTTTTACCTTTTTATGATGTCTAGCTAAACCCCCAATTATTGGGGTGTGAATCTGATTATAGGTTGATTTAGCTGCTGGGTATTGTTAATTGATAGTGTAAATGTTGTTTAAAAGTGATTTCGTTCAGTAATTGTGGTTGAAATTAATGGGTTGTAGTTGCAAATACAATCCTAACTTCGTGTTTTTGGCTTACTCGAGAGAGAGGTTTTAAAGCCAACTAAGTTGTTGAAATGGTGGTCTGTGGGAATTGGGTTGTCATGGGTTCAGCTCGAGAGAGTGAACCCTTAACCCTTTTCCACATATTCAGCTCGAGAGCGTGAATGGACTAAGGCGAAGGTTGTTCTTAATTGTTGCTTACTAGTGTTCGAGAGAAACCAATTTGATCCGGGGTAAATTGTTCGAGAGAAAGTTTACCCCTATTAAAGTCTACCTTATTCACTGATTTACAACTATTCATTATTAATTGCAATTAACCGATCGTCTACCTTAGCTCATAATCCAATCACATCCCAAGAACCCATCTCTATACTTGCTATTTTTCGTGTTATTTGCTGTTGTAGCTGATTGTTGAAAACACATCCCCCTGATATTTGACATTTGTGTCGCCCCTAACTTGAACCATGCTTTTATTCATAAATGTTTTTAGCTATGATTGACTTGAGCATATTCTTACTTGCCTATTGATTGTCAATTAAAAACCACTCCCTTCGGACTCGACCCCAACTCACTTAGTTGGGTTATATTACTACTTTATGATCGTTGGTACTTAGTATTGGATGAAGTTTCCTGATACGTGAAATAAAAAATGGCGTCGCTGTCGGGGAGTGGTGTTACTTGAGAATTCTTAGTTAAGTTGAATTTTGTTCTTGTTAGTTATAGTGATACTTAATTTTAGTTTTGTTTTGCTTGTTTGTGTATTGAAACAAGAAGTATGAGTGTGAACGGCAGTAATAAAAGCCAAGTAGACCATCAAGATGACATCGGAAACGTCAACGATGTCAACGAGCCTAATGAAAATGACCCCCATCTTATGGGTGGTATTGGTGCCATTCGCTTGTCCGGACGAAGAGAATGCGGTGTTCCACATCACGAGTACTATGTTGCAACTCTTGCAACTAAAGGGGCTTTTCAGTGGTTTGGCTCATGGAGATCCTTATGAGCATATTAGAAATTTTGTGGATGTATGCAGACCGTTCTCCTTCAAGAACTTCTCCGAAGAGTCGGTCCGGTTGAGGTTGTTCCTGTTCTCTTTGATGGGAGAGGCGTGCAAGTGGCTGGCTGAATTGCCACGTCAATCAATCAATTCATGAGAGGAGTTGGTTACCGCATTTCTAGTGTGATTTTTCCCTCCCTCGAAGATGATGACTCTTCGGGACAAAATTCAGAGCTTCAAGTGTCTCAAAGGCGAGCCGATTCATGAAACTTGGCTGCGATTCAAAAAGTTGGTGCTTCAATGCCCAACCCATGGCTTACCTGAAAACGTATTACTGCAGTATTTTTATCGGAGTCCTAAATCGGTAAATAAGGTTGTTGCTGACCAACTTTATCTAGGAGGTTTGATACAGCAACCTTATGTGATAGCGGCTCAGCTCTTGAATGGCATGACTACCATCAATAGGGTGTGGTATACTCGTGAAGACCAGGTCTCCCCTCTTACGTTTAAACTAACCAAAGAGTAGATGGAGAAAGACCAAGAGAGGGACCAAAACATGGCCAAGATCATGACACAACTTGACATTTTGTCTAAAAATATCATGGGAGCTGGTGCTCGAAGTGTCAATGCGATGGGTGTCGGGTGTGCTAATCTAGTTGAGTCCAAGTTTGAGGCCTTGTATAATGAAGAGGTGAATTTCCTAGCCAACCAAAGTGGTGGTTATGGTTCACACTACCCGAGGCAGGGTGGTAACCAAGGTTGGAATAGGGGTGAAGGTTGGAAGGATCACGATAGAGAATGGAGGAACCGTAATCCAAATTGGAAAGCTGGGGACAAGGATAGGTATGTGCCTCCTCATGAGCGTCAAAAGCCAAAGGATTCGAAAGGTGGCCGGTCTGAGGATATGCTTTCTTATAACCTCAACAATGTTGAAGGGTCAGACAAGATCTTGAAAGAGATGAAAGAAAACGTGTCGACCCTTAGCCAGACCGTCACCTCCCATTCAGTTTCAATTAAGTAGTTGGAGACCCAAATGGGTCATATCTCGTCTCTTCTAAAATCGAGACACCAAGAGGGGTTGCCTAGTGACACTATGTCCAACCCCAAGAATGAGGTTTGAAGGTGGACTTGCGTCATGCCACGACGTTAACTAAGGTGTTTCTTGGAAGGCAATCCAAGTGTTTATCACTTTATTTTTGTTTTAAGGAATAATGGTGTGTTGTTTGTGTAGGTTGAAGTCAGAAAGTTGTTGAAAAGTGCAGGTTGGCGAGCTAAAGGTCTAGTCGGCGAATCACCAAAGAGGTCAGCAACCCCGACACAGACCGCCGTTGGACTCAAGACAATTTTTCATTAGTCTGTAAAACTCGGTGAGCCCAAGAAATTATTGGTGAGTCATCGACCAGGTCGGCGATCGTGATCTAATCCGCCGTTTGGAACCCCACATCAATTGAAGGTCTTGTAAAACTCGGCGAGGTAAGTGACCATTCAGCGTGTCACCGAGTGGGTCGGTGAGCAAGACTAATGTCGCCGAATGGGCGAGAACTGATCGGTTTTTAAAAGGCCAAAGGTTTAAACTTCCAACTCTTTCACTTTCCCTCACTTTTAATCTTCCCAAACTCACACCCGCACCTTAGTTTCTATATTTTACATTTTAAAAGTATTTTAGTCATTGATTTGTGCTCGGATTGGGATTACATTGCCGCCTAGCATTTCAATCTTATCTTTTTCGGCATTTAAGGTTGGTTTTCTGAACCACGAGTTAACTTTTGGCATTGTGTACTCTTATGCAAATGATCTTATCGTGTTGTCGTGTGTTGGGCCTCTATGATAGTGTTAATTTCTTTGAATGCATGTTTTAATTTGATAATCTTTCTCGTAATGTTTATATTGTTGAAATCTCATAGTTTTGTGCTTTAAAATTGGCTAAATTTTGCGAGGTTGTGCTTACATGTTGTTGGGTCTAACTGGGAGAAGTCTGAGTATTCCGAGGTAATGGGTGTTATGGGTCTTAGTTCAATTTGATTAGTGCATGCTTTGATTTTGTTTTTGGGGGTTGCAGGGTTGAACTCGAGAAGTTGGGTGGAAAGTAGGCATGTTGGGTCGGTTGGCGAGCTGGGTCGAACTCGCCGAATCACTCGGCGGTTCACCGAAGTTCCCCATCTCACCTTTAATTTCATGCTATACGTGAAGTTTGATTCTGTAACTTTCGGCGAGAAGCTTGAGGTTGCCGATGACACTCGGCGACTCACCGAAAGTTCTCTTGTTTGCCCTCTATCTGCACCCCTTAGCCTTAAATTACACTGTAACATTCGGCGGGCTAGCCCTTGTTCGCTGACTGCTGTCGGTGATTCACTGAAAAGCCTTCCCATCGACAACTTGTCAAATTTTTCTGAGAATTTTGAGCCAATCTTTTCGACGAGCCCGATCTAGCTCACCAAAGAGATTCGGCGACTCGCCAACCTATTCAGCGAGTCTGTCTACAATTATTCTATTGTTCTGTTGATTGACATATTTTTAAATTTTTCCCGATGTTTTCCAGACATGGTGAGGATAAACATAGAGATGCCACCCCAAAAAAGAGTACGAGGTGTCACAATTAACGAAGGGGGATCAGGGGTTAGAGCAGGGGAAAGAAGCCCATATTTGATAGGGTGACTATTGGTTCCCAGGCTGCTTTATCTGAGCCTTAGGACGACCAGCATTTGCAATCCCGGCGGGATGAAATCCAGGCTAGATCTCACACTGACTCAACTAGAGTTCCTCCAGCTTCTACACCAGCTGACTCAGTGCCAGCTCCGGCACCTCATATGGCTCATGTGCCACCAGTCGTCCCTCCTTCCAGGGTTTTGAACAGATTGAAAGGTGATGATTTGTGAACCATCCTCGAGGAGAAGCTACTATCGATAGAAGACCTGGAGGGCAAGTACTCAGTTGTGAGGGACACCCTCAATTTCCACATATTTAATCAGTTCACCAGGCCCCGAGGCCCCTATATGCCTTCATGGGTCTGAGAATTCTACACAACATACAGTGACTTGGTCCCAAAGAGCAAGAAGAAGGCAAGTGAGTTCAGACCGGTGGAGTCGGTCATGGTCTGAGGAAAGGAAGTCGAATGCAATAGTGAGCATAGTAACACTGTATTGGATAGAGCTCTGCATTCTACACATCCTTATGATTGATTACATGTCACTCAGTCCTTAGATGAATTGAAGGGCTGGTTGGCTCCATTGATTTCTGATACAACCCCTAGGTGGATCGAGGTAGGGGTCCCTATAGAAAAGAGGGATTGCGTATTGCTTCTCGTTTCTGGTTTGGCTTTATTAGCAGCACCATAATGCCATCCCAGAATGAATCCCTTCTGCATCATCCTAAGGCAGCCTACCTTGGAGCTATCATATCTCGAAGGAGCATCAACTTGGGACTCCTTATTGAGTAGGAGATAGCCATGAGGGCCAAGCAGAGGCAAACTTTCTTGCCTTTCCCAGTTTTGATCACGGAGTTTGCCGGTGAGTTGGAGTACCCCGGGACGATGCGAGAGACATTGAGGTAACACCTTCTTCCTCTACTGACATCTGGCGTATTGAGGCCAAGTACAGTCGTGAGGAGGCTGATAGGAGGAGGGAAGCTCCTGTGGATACATTCTCGGAGGTAGATATTTATTTGATACCTGCAGAGGCTTGTTTGCCTACTCCGGCCTTCAGGTTCTTCTGTCCATTCTAGTTGTTTACAGGTTCTGGGTATCTCCACCTCATCCCAGCCAGCCAAGATTATTGAGGCGATGATCCTGAAGATGGGGCATCTGGCCCACTCAGCTGACATGAGGGCAACCAAACTAGAGAGATATGTTCCCTGGATGATTGAGACATTTATTTTGGCTGCATTCACCCTCCTCTAGACTTCTATTGACACTCTCACCATGAAAGTTGAGGCTTGTAAGAGCAGGCAAGGGGAGACCTCTGAAGTGACGACTTTGAAAGCCAAGGTAGCAGACCTGAGGAATGACATATATTATCTAAAGTCTACTGACTTCCCTTTATTACTAGAGGCGGCAGATGATTTAGACACTCCTGAGACTTCAAAGATTCCTCTGGCTACCACCGGAGATGTGCATAGGGATGATGCAGCAGTTGATTAGTCGGAGGCAGAGACCGACGAGAAGCTGATCGAGATCAGGGAGGATAGCATATATAGAGACCTACCGGACCTTGAGGAGACGATTGTGTAGTTGGTGATCCAGACATCGCTGACAGAGACATCTATGAGTGGGTCCAGTGGAGCTGGTCCTTCTGAGGTAACTTCGGGCACTGATGCCCAAGTCCAGATTAATGCATCGGGCACTGATGCCGAGACAGATGGAGTAACTGAGAGACATGATCCCTTCTTTACCTCCCTCTCTGTCTTACTTTATTTTAACTTTTGGATTATTTTGATTGCATTTGAGGACAAATGATTTTATTTGTGGTGGGGTGAGGCCCACATTTTGTGACCTTTTGTGATTCTCTTGTTTTGTGTATATATTTGGGTTTTGAGCTATAATTGTGTGTTACACTATTTTTGTGAATGATTGAGCTTGTGGCTCCTTGTTTGTTAATTGCAAATGATTTTTGGATCCTTTCAAAAGAATTGTGCCACCTCTTGTTTGTGTTTGAATGTGGTTGTTCTCTTGCAAATTTAAGTATCGGTCTAGATCAATACCGATGACTTGATTAGTGCTCATAATCGAACAAAAGTGAATGTGTGACTATGATGAGGACAAATGAAGTTTCATTGACAATATGTGAACTCTTTGAATCTCGTTTTGACTAGTCAAGTATCAAATTGAGTCTCTTGTGATGAGCATTGCACACTAGCAAAACTGTGGATCTTGTTTGATATTGGTATCAATGCCTTGGTCCGGTTGACTAAGTGATGCAGTCTCTTGATATGATCTTAGGCAACTTTGAAGAATGTGACACAATTTGACATTATACCTCTTTTGTGACCTACCTTGTCAGTGTGTGAACCCCGTTTGAACACCCTTTGAGTCTTAGCCTTTTCTTGGAAGAAACTTGATAAAAATGTGACCTTTCTTGACCCATTACCCATAATCCTCATAATTTGTGGTTTGCGTGAATAGTCAACTGTAACACCCCAGAAATCTAGTGACCTAAGCTAGAGCCTAACTTGAAGTCTAGTGTCCTAAATAGGGTTACCATTAAGATAAAAGTCGTAAAATGCCTTCCCTAACCTAGTACTAATGTTTGAGGAACTACACGTCAAGGCATGGCCCCCAAAGGACGCCCAAGGGACCTTGAGGAGGACCAAGGGGGCTGCCTAAAAAGCGGTAAAAACCAGATTGGTTAACAAGAAGGCCACCGACGCCACGTGCGTGGACTTACACCCCATAGGTGGGAGTCGTGAGTCGAGACTTAGTCTCCCCAAACTCCTCCCTAATCCCTCAAGTTCCAGTCCCATTCCACGAGCGTGCCATACGGTCTGTGGACCAACTCGCGACCCGTGGAAGGGACTCGTGAGTGAGGCCTGGACCAAGGCCAAGATGGCAACCCCTAGACCCAAACCACGAGTGACCAGTACGGTCCATGGTTCCATCCACGCCCCATGGGTGGGGTCACGTAGATGGAGGCCTGGGAAGCTGCCATAGTCGGCCAAGGGTCAAATGTTTTAACTAATTCCTAATTAATTAAGTAAGGGTGGGGACAGTTAGTATTAGTTAGTTTAGACCTATATAAGTATTTTTAGGTCATTAATTTTTTTTTAAAACCACACAACTCACAAACTCAAAACTCAACCAACTCTCCTCTCCAAGATATTTCTCTCTCTTGACTTCATTGAAGAACATCAACAAAGAGAAGCTTAGGGTTTAAGATCCATCCTTTTTTAATCCAATTTCGTGAGGATTTTGAACTAATGTATGGATGCTCTTAATTCTTGGGTAGCTATCACCAAAGAAGCCCCTTCAAATTATGTTTTCAAATTCCCGAAACCTAGGGTTTTCAACCTACAACATGGGTCTTCTTCCAAAACGTTTTATATTGTTTAATTATGGTTTTTTATGGTTGATTATGATGATTTATGATGGGAATGTTGACGTATTGTTGGATTTTGATGAAAATCTCCCTTGGACCCATGATTTCCCCTTCTTCCCAAATTGTGAACTAAGGTGTGACTTGAATGATCATGTAAGCTTGACAATTGATTATGTTTATGACTATTAAGCTAGTGAATCGTGTATTTCCTCTATCTAATATGGTAATTCTATGAATTAGGGTTGATCTTGATTCTTAGCCTTGAAGGGCAATAACTAAGGTTTGTATATGTTGATGAAGATTGTATATAAACTTGTGATTCACTTTGATAGTGATGAATCAATGACAAATGTATATGATCATGTTTATCCACTTGAAAGGTGGAGGTGTTTAATTATTGTGTATATTGTGGTATTAATGCAAGATCCTTCTTTCTCATACCCCCACACATGATTATGTATGATATGATATGATTATATATGATATGATATGACTATGTATGATATTATATGACTATGTACGATATGATATGACTATGGTAGTATTGTTGTGTATGAATGAAAGGCCATTGTCATGAACACTATGAATATGATGTGAAAGGTTTACTCACATGTTGATGATTCTAAGGATGAAAGGGCATTCTCAACTAATAAATCTATGAGCTATTATGATGTATGTTGGTTTGACTGCCTAGTGCATTCTTTCATGAACCTAAAGTTAAGTAAAGACTTAATGTAACTTTTAAAGGGAATTATTCTTAGCACCATGTGGATATGAAAATGAGATAGAGGCTTTTACGTTTAGCAAGTCCAGCTTTCCAATGTATGTTGTCTCATGGGATGGAAACCTTATACGTTTAGCAAGTTCGGGTTTCTAGTAGCAATCCTCATATCCCATAACTATGTGCCCACATAGGTCTTAGCTAGTGGATCCAACTAAAAAATATTATATACGTCCTACCTTAGGCAAGTAGGACACCTCTTTTCGGTGTGGGAGAAGAAAACCGGATTCCATGTAGCTCACATGGCTTATGTCGGTTAAGGCTATTATCCCTATATGATACGAATATGAACTATGGTAAGAGCATGAACTTTAATTATGACTTCTTAAGGGGTACTACTTAGTATGAGTGGGGGTATGGGACTTCACTTACACATTGCAGAAGTACACCTTAAGAGAGGTTATGATGAGGTTCTCTTAAGTTATGATGACTTATGGATTATGTATGAAAGGTATGTATGAATGTTAAAGTTGACTTCACTTGTTGTAAGTTATGAACATGTATGAATCTTTACTAATGTATGTTGACTATGAATAAGGCAAAGTAAGATATGTATGATGTTGGTGGCCTAAGGGTGATACTTAGCATTTGGTGAGGCTATGGGACTTTACCTTTGCGTGTGGCTTTGGGTTGCTAGTATGTTGGTGTGACTTATGTTTCTTCATAAATGTGCTTAATGGTTCCTAAACTTGATAAAGGCATGATTTCAACTAAATGTCCCTTTTATGCATGTTTTAAGGATTTTGTGCATGGTGTCCATACTTTGTACATTATTTGTGCTATCCCATATTTCCTACATTCTATGAGTGTAGGTTCCGGCCGTTGATACATTCTACTTTCTTCAAGAGAAGCTTGGGTCAACTATTCCCTAAGCTTGGTGAGTCCTCAAGTTCGAGGACAAGAAGTTATTGTTTCTAGTTTTATTGTACTCTTCTACTTTGAAACTATTATTGATGTGAAGGTCTTTTGACCCTATTTGTACTCCTTATGTACTAGATGGTGATTGAGACAAGTCTAGATTCGTATTTTACTTTATGAAAAGAAGTTGAACTTCGATTGTAAAAGTTTTAAATTTTTCCACATTATTCTATATCTTGAATGTTATGATTATGCTAAGGTCTTGTATGCAACCCCTTCGGGGTCAAGTACACCGTGTTATGTCTAGGGGTACCCTTGGGTCATGAAACCAACAAGCCTAAGTTGGGGTTGTGGTGAAAAGAGAAGGTAAATGAAGAAGTGCAAGAAAGTCCCCTTTGACCCATGGTTTTGAGAAAAATGGAACCCCTCCATATAAAAAAAAGGATAAAAAGAAGAAAAGAATGAAAAAGTTGTGAAATAAAGTTGTGAAAGTGCAAAGAAAATGGGGTGTCCAAGCAATCCATGAAAAGTGAAGAATGGGTGACTTTTGAGCTTGAATGAGAATGATAAAGAAAAGCAAACAAAGTGTTGTTCAGACTACGTGTCATGAGGGTTACTGCCACTGAGCCTAAATTATCATACCTTTGAACTAAGTCCCGTTACAAGCCTTGAAAAGACCTTTTTGATCTTGAGTGAGCTGAAGCAAGTGTTGATTGGAAAATACGGGCAAACCTATAGGTGAAATCATGCATTGTGTTCATCTTTGTGAGTGTGAGTGTTGCATTTGATTCCGGAGCTTTAAAATTGTGAACCATTGTGTGTGAATATGGAATCATTCTTTGTGTGAGGGAATTTGAGTACCTTTGTTGAGCTTGAACTTGTAATTGAAGAAAGTATTGTGAGCTTGAGATTCTTTGATAATGGTGAGTCACAACTTGAATCTTTGATTGCACAATTGATTCTTGCATGAGTAATGTAATGACCCGAGAGCACCCCCTAGTCGTTACCGGCGTATTCGACATCTCAGAGGTCTTATACAAGCCCTTAATATTCGTCATAACATTATCATAGAAAAATAGCAGAAAATTTAAAACTTTTCATAATATAACACAAGACTTAGAAAGTCACCTCATTTAAACCTTTAATACAAAATCAGAATACTACGTCTCAAAGTAGCCATCTTAAAACACGACTACAACACAAGAGGGACACGGCCCTTACAATACAAAAGAAACTACTATCTAGTACAATGAACTTAAGGAAACTCTTTAACATAAAGGTCCTTGAATCTTTAAGGACACACCCGGACTTAGGAATAGAAAGCCAAGATCATCACTTTTAGGAAAGGTCCTTTAGCCACCACCACCTACACTTGGTGTAAAAAGATGAAGAAGAATGGTGTTAGTACAAGAATGCACTAAATATGATAACCATGCAAAAACATGCTTTTAAAAGGACATTTAGTTGGAAACCATGCATCATGCC
>JAJOOO010021266.1:0-27471 GCA_029582685.1 Solanum piurae
ATCATGACTAGAGTTCATATTCTTAACTTTTGGGAGACATTGCCATAACCGACAGAGACCATGTGAGCTACATGGAATCCGGTGTTCTACTCCCACACAGAAAAGAGAGGGTACTACTTGCCAAAGTAGGACCTACATACATAATAGCTATCTAGTGGATCCACTAAGCTAAGACCTACGGGGGCACGTAGTTATGGAACAAGGAGATTGCTACTAGAAAACTTTGACTTTCTAGGTATGGAGGTTTCCATCTCATGAGACAACATCTATGTTGGGAACCCAGACTTGCTAAACGTGAAGGTTCTCTTGTGGGAAGCCGGACTTGCTAAACGTGAAGCCCCTACTCTCATATTTCATGTTCACTCGGTGCTAAGCTCCAACTCCCTTTTTAAACATATTTAAGCCTTTATTTAACATTAGTTCATAAAATAGTCTTTAGGGACTTAATCCCTCATATCATATAGCCCAAAGGTTTCTAAGATGAGAATGACATTTCATCATAGAACCTACATTATGTGAGAATAACCTTTCACATAGTCATACCATATTCATAACAAAGTCTAGTTTTGAGTACAAATGAGGAAACCTTTCAAGAGACTCACTTTCACTAGATCATCATAAACCTTATTCATTCATTCATGTGTGTGTGTACATATGTGAGAAAGCCTTTCACATAAAAACCTTTATACAACACATATTCATACCTTACTAATCATACATTTTGCATGCATAATGAGATGTAAGGGTGCATAAAAGATTTAATCTTTCAATAAACACCATAACACATCATATTCATAGCTATACATATAGAGTGTGTGTGTGCATTTTGGTCCTCATAGTGACTTAATAGCCACAACATTGATATTGAATGCACTTCACTTCAAGGAATCACAACACATTCACAATGTCCCCAACTCATGAGAAATTCACATATAAAGCCTTTAGGGATTCTAGTCTATGCTAAAAAGCACTAAAGGAATCATCTAAAAAGTATGGCCCTTTTCTACCCATGATGGCTACACGGTTTATGGGGACTGTGAGTTCTCGGAACTCTCCCCCATATCAGTGCTCAAAACTACTCCCAAAAAAATAATAATATTAGCTTTAGTCCCCATATACTTTTGACGAAATGAACTTCAACGTTATTCTTCACTGAAATCAAAACTTAAGTCTTAAAACATTTGCAAAAGACTTTTGGAAAAATTTATGAAGTTCTCTTAACTTGACTCTTGACTTCTCTTGACTTTGATCTTAACTTCTCTTGACTTGACTCCTAACTGGTCCTTTATTTGAATTATGGATTCAAGGATTGTGATTTGTTATTGGAAAGATCTCATGATGTTTAGGAATGATTTTAGATACCTAAACATAAGAAAAAGATCAAAACTCAATATTTGAGGGTGAGTCCGCAACGCGGAGAAACTTTTAAAATTTAGTTTTGAAAATGAATTTTGAGGCAGAACGCTCCGTGAGAGCTCTGCAATGCGAAACAGAAATTCCCAAATCTAGGAAGTCGCGGAGGCAGTGCTGGATTTCGTCCGACGAAATCTTCTTCTTCGTTTTTTGGCTCTAAACTCCGTGGGTTCTTTTACCCAACACTTAGAATCGATTAAATGTTCAAAGTACATCAGATTCTACTCACAATTGAACCTAAAATCACAGATTAGGATCAAACAACTTCTCAACGAATTCAATGAAACAAGAATCTAATGAAACTTCAACAAACCCATTCAAAAACTTCCAGAACTTAAATTCACTGAAAGAAATCATGATTGGCTGGTGGGTGAACTAACTCAACGCTATATGATCTCACATACCTTGTAGGTATCACCCCTGATGAAATCCACAAGCTAATCTCGACGAATCTTGAACGTTCTTGCTTCCCCTTCTCCTTTCTATTTTTTTCAAGCCCTAGCGTAAATTCCAATTTTTCTAAAACTGACTAAAATTTGATTTGACCCATATTAAACTCCTAAAAATGGATTAAAATAATAGGTCAAGGAAAAGACCAAACTACCGTTCTAAAATTCGGATTGGACTTTCCTTATTCAAACAGTCCAACTTCTGAAGGGCCTAACTTACTCATACAAACTCGGAATCGCACAAACTTGGCGGCGTTGGAAAGACCATACCAAGGGATTTCCAACCATATCTAGAATAAAACCTAACTCATCCTGAGCTAGGAATTATGACCGTTTGAATTTGACCAAAAACTCACTTTAACACCTTTACCAGATTTCCAGAAGTTTAAATTCTTCCCAAAAATAACTATTTTCAGATTTTAAACTTCCTTCTAGTTCTTTCTAGTTGCGAGGTGTTACAATATCTCCCTCTTGGGAACATTCATCCTCGAATGAGATTACTCTTACTCGACTTCAAATTCAAACACCCAACAAGAAAATGCAAACAAACAACATGCTCACTCATAATTTAAAGAGCACTAAGAAGAAAATTAGTACCTTGATCTGTACTTTCCTCTGATTCAAAGAGATGTGGATATATATTCTTCATATCCTCTTCAGCTTCCCAAGAAGCTTCCTCAACAAATTGGTTCTTCCAAAGGACTTTGACTGATGCCACCTAATTTGTTCTCCACTTGCGAACTTGGCGATCTAGAATCTGAACAAAAATCTCCTCATAAGATAAGCTATCCTTGATCCCAATATTTTCAGTTGGTATGATCAATGAAGGATCGCCCATTCACTTCTTCAACATGGAGACGTGAAATACTGGATGGAGCGCTGCTAACTCTTCTGGTAGCTCCAACTCATAAGCTACTTTGCCAATCCTCTTGGCTATTCTATAAGGTCCAATATATCGGGGACTAAGCTTCCCCTTCTTACCAAACCTCATAACCCCCTTCATGGGTGAAACTTTGAGATTTACCCAATCATCTACTTCGAACTCTAACTCCCTTCTCCTAACATCAGTGTAGGATTTCTAACGACTCTATGTTGTTTTCAACCTCTCTTGAATCACCTTCACCTTCTCCATAGCTTGGTGAACTGAATCTGGTCCTATCAACCCATCTTCACCAACTTCAAACCATCCAATAAGATATCTACATCTTCTCCCATAGAGATCTTCATAAGAAGCCATTTGGATGCTAGAGTGTTAACTGTTGTTGTAAGCAAACTCAATGAGAGGTAGGTGATCATCCCAATTCCCTTTGAAATCAATCACACAAGACCTCAACATATCTTCTAAAGTCTGAATAGTACGCTCTGCTTTCCCATCAGTCTGAGGATGAAAGGCAGTACTTAAGTTCGCTTTTGAACCCAAGACTTTTTGGAATGACTTCCAAAATTGAGCAGTAAATTATGCACCCTTATTTGATATAATCGAAACAGGGACTCCATGAAGTCTTACCACCTCCTGAATATATAACCTGGCATAATCCTCTGTTGAATGGGTAGTCTTTACCGGCAAAAAGTGGGCTGATTTTGTCATTATGTCGACAATTACCCAAATAAAATCATGTTATCTGTGAGATCTTGGTAAACCTGTGGTGAAATACATATTTATCATCTCCCACTTCCATTCTGGAAGTTCTATATGCTGAGCCAAACAACCGGGCCTTTGGTGCTCTACTTTCACTTGTTGGCAATTTGGACACTTAGCGACAAATTCTGCAATGCCCTTCTTCATGCTATTCCACCAATAAACCTCTCTCAAGTCACGATACATCTTTGTGGAACCCGTATGAATGGAATATTTGGAGCTATGAGCTTCCTCCATGATCCTCTGTAGGAGTCCATCTACCATAGGTAAACACAATCTACCTGGATATCTCAATACACCATCTCCCCCTTGTTCAAAAGTTAATATTTTTTGCTTATGAACATTTGCCTTCAATTCAAGAAAAATGGGATCTTGGTCTTGCTTTTCTTTCACTTCTGACACTAATAAAGATTCAACCCCATTCAAAACCACTACTTCTCCCTCCGTGGAATCCATTAGTCGGACTCCTAAGCACGCAAGTCTGTGCACATCTTTCACTAACTCTCTCTTTTCTTCCTCAACATGGGAAGTACTACCATAGACAACCTGCTCAAGGCATCTGCAAAATCATTAGCCTTACCTGGGTAATAAAGAATACTTATGTCATAATCCTTGAGTAATTCTGACCACCTCCTTTGTCTGAGATTAAGCTCTTTCTGAGTGAACACATATTGAAGACTCTTGTAATCAGTGAATACATCAACATGCACACCATACAAGTAATGACGCCATATCTTTAAAGCGAATACTACAACAGCCAACTCTAAGTCATGGGCTGGATAGTTCTTCTCATGAACTTTCAATTGTCTAGAGGCATAAGCTATAACTTTGCCATTCTGCATTAAGACACAACCCAAGCCAACTCTAGATGCATCACAGTACACCACAAAACCTTGAGTACCTTCTGGTAAGGTCAATACTGGGGCAGTAGTCAACCTCTTTTTCAATTCCTAAAAGCTTTTCTCACAAGCTTCAGACCATTGAAACTTAACTGTCTTCTTAGTCAACTTGGTCAAAGGGGATGAAATAGATGAGAACCCCTCTACAAACCTTCTATAATAGCTAGCCAAACCCAAGAAACTCCTAATATCAGTTGGAGATGTGTGTCTAGGCCAATTCTTCACTGTCTCAATTTTCTGAGTATCAACTTTAATTCCCTCTCCAAACACAATATGCCGTAAGAATGCCACAGACTCAAGCCAAAATTCACACTTAGAGAATTTAGCATATAACTCCTTATTTTTCAAAGTCTGAAGAACTATTCTGAGATGACTAGCATGATCTTCTTCATTCCTTGAATAGATTAGTATGTCATCAATGAAGACGATAACAAGCATATCTAAATAAGGTTTGAATACTCTATTCATAAGGTCCATGAACGATGCAGGTGTATTGGTTAAACTGAATGACATGACCATAAACTCATAATGACCATAACGGGTCCTGAAAGTTGTCTTTGGAATATCACATTCCGTTACTTTGAATTGATGATAACCTGATCTGAGGTTGATTTTTGGAAACAAGAAGCACCCTGAAGTTGATCGAAAAGATCATCAATCCTTGGAAGAGGATACTTGTTCATGATGGTAACCTTGTTCAACTAACGGTAATCTATACACATCCTAAGGGAACCATCTTTCTTTCTAACAAATAAGACCGGAGGGTCCCAAGGTAAGACACTTGGTCGAATAAAGCCCTTATCTAATAGATCCTTTAACTTCTCTTTTAACTCTTTCAACTCTGCCGGTGCCATTATATATGGCGAAATAGATATCCGATGAGTATCTAGAAGAAGATCTATACCGAAGTCTATCTCTCTATTAGGAGGGACTCCAGGAAGCTCATCTGGAAAGACTTCTGTAAACTTTTTTACTACTGGAACTGACAGAATAAGAGGTACCTCAAAATTTGAGTCATTAACTCGGACTAAGTGATAGACACAACCCTTGGAAACTAAATTCCTTACCTTAAGGTACGAAATGAAATGACCCTTAGGCACTGCTGAACTGCTTTTCCACTCTAAGACTACCTCATTTGGAAACTGAAACTTGACTACTCGAGTTCTACAATCAAATGAGGCATAACAGGCATGAAGCCAGTCCATACCAAGAATGACATCAAAATCTACCATGTCTAATGCAATTAAATCAGCCATGGTACTCTTATGATTAACGGGAATGGGAAAATCATGATACACTCTCTCTGCTAGAATAAACTTACCAACAGACGTAGAGACACTGAATGATTCACTAAGTTGTTCAGGAATAACATCGAAGTTTATAGAAACATATAGAGTTACAAAAGATAAACTCGCTCCTAGATCTAGCAAGGCATAAACAGTAAAGTCAAAGACTTGAATCATACCAGTGACAACATCTGGTGAATCCTCTTTCTCTTGGCGACTGTTGATTGCATATAAGTGGTTTGTTCCTCTGCCAGTACCGTAAGCAGCTCCTCTAGATGCAATTTTGTTTGGTGGAGAAACTGAAGAAGACTAGGCTCTATTTCCCCATTACCATTTCCCTTCTTGTTCTTTGGACACTCTTGCATGAAATGCCCAGTCTGACCACACTTGAAACAACCAGTGGATCTCTCACAAAGAATACCTGAGTGGTTCCTACCACACTTGGCACAGGCATGAGGCTTACTACCCCCTTGCGCCACACTAAATTGAGAATAGGCAGGTGTAGCTCTGGAATTCTGACCATTGTACTCACATTTGATCCTAGGTGCAGGTGCACTAGCAGATGATGGAGCAGGTCCCTTCTGTTTCTGTTGGAAGATGACCGGTTGGCATTACTTTTATGTTGCCCGAACTCATTTCCTGTCTTAACCCTCTTGTTGTTGAATTTCTCTCTATCCCTCAGCTTCTCTGCTGCACATAGACCATCAACCTCAAAATGTCCATGTCCCCAATAAGCATTGTTGCCCGACCCTCTTTGCTTGATAGACGGGATAACCCTGCAACAAACAGACTCATCCTACTCCTCATGTCTGCAACCATTTACGGAGCATAGCAAGACAGTTGGGTGAATTTTAACCGATACTCATGAACACTCAAAGAATCTTGCTTAAGTGTGAGGAACTCTCGTACCTTTGCCTCTTTCAGTTCTTGGGGAAAGAAATGCCCCAAGAAAGCCTCCTCAAAACAAACCCAACTCGCAGAGTGCATTCTCTGCTCTACCCTCCTTCCATTGATCAAACTAAGTCCTAGCAACATTCTTCAGATGATATGAAACTAGTTCAACTCGTTCAGTATCAACAACATGCATGACCTCAAATACCTTCTTCAACTCCTCAATGAAGTTCTCCGGATCCTCAGTAGTGCTCGAACCTGTGAAACTTGGAGGGCTCATCCTTAAGAACTCACGAATCCTTGAAGTGTCATCTCCTTCCTGTCGAGCTCCCCTTTGCTGACAAACTTGGTTAGTCACAGCTTGACTCAGCATCCTAATTTCCTCTCTGAACTAAGCATTAGTAACTTCTGCTTGAGGTTACACTTCAGGTGCATTTGGTAACTCTTGTTCCTCAGAATTACGTCTAGCAGGATGACATATGACTGCTCTTTGTAGAGGAATGATTATCTGAAAATACGCGTAGGCACGAATTAGAGGGAAACCTTTTAGAGATCAAACTCTAACGCACGAAATGAGTGTGAAAGAAGTGAGATAGTTCCTAAATATTGCAGCCTGCTAATTATAGATGTGGCGCGCTTCACACCGATAACTCGGACTCTACAGATAGGACTTCATAGACTCCCTAGGACTGTTCAACTCTATGCTCTGATAGCAAGTTTGTCAAACCCCGAGCCTATACCCTGGGCGGGACTGGCACTTGAGAACCATTGCTGGCCCAAGTGAACCCCTGGCCTGGCTTACTTACTCAGTAGAAGACTTAAACTCAACAAATAAATAAGTTTATATAATAACCTAGAATTTTATAAAAAACATTCAACTGGCCAATAAGGCAAACTCAAGTCTCAACATGGAATAATGACAATGAAAATACTAAAGAACTAACATATGACTGTCTATGAAGCCTCTAAAACAACTGGAGTCTTACCATTGACTCTGAAGTGCTCAACTGGATCAATGGTGCACCGGATGCCGATCCTAGTTACCTGTGTCTACATCATAACACGATCCAGGCCAACTGGCATCAGTACATTGAATGTACGACTATGCGAGTTGGAATGCTAAAACAACATAGGCTTGAGAAGAATCTAAAAGAAACTGAAGAACTTACCTAGCTCAACTTAACTCAACATGACTAAACTCATTTCAATATAAAGCAATTTAAACCAAGTGTAATATAAACAAAAAAATTGTTTTAAAATATGTTGTCAACTCTGTGTGTATGCAAGGATACTACATAACTCTGAAATGTATGTAAAAATACAAATAACTGTGTATATAAGAATAAAATAACTTCTTTGGGAGCTTCTCTAACCGACAAACATCACGTAAGAGCTATTGTGATGATACAACGATTTCCCTCATGCTGCCATAGCATCATATACCTTGCCAAGGGCATTGGACCTGAACTACTAAGTGGATCCACTAGTCTATGATAAAAAGCACTAAAGGAATCATCTAAAAAGTATTACCCTTTTCTACCCATGATGGCTACATGGTTTATGGGGACTGTGAGTTCTCTGAACTCTTCCCCATATCGGTGCTCAATACTACTCCCAAAAATATAATAATATTAGCTTTAGTCCCCATATACTTTTGAAGAAATGAACTTCAACTTTACTCTTCACTGAAATCAAAACTTAAGTCTTAAAACAAGGTTAAAATATTTGCAAAAGACTTTTGGAAAACTTTATGAACTTCTCTTAACTTGACTCTTGACTTCTCTTGACTTTGATCTTAACTGCTCTTCACTTGACTCTTAACTGGTCCTTTAATTGAATAATGGATTCAAGGATTGTGATTTGTGATTGGAAAGATCTCATGATGTTTAGGAATGATTTTAGATTTCTAAACATGAGAAAAAGACCGAAAATCAATATTTGAGGGTGGGTCCACGATGCAGAGAAGCTTTTGAAATTTAGTTTCAAAAACAACTTTTAAGGCACAACGCTCTGTGACAGCTTCGCGACGTGAAGCAGAAATTCCCAAATCTAGGAACCAGCTCCGTGACGCGGAGGCAGTGCCAGATTTCATTCGACGAAATCTTCTTCTTCATTTTTCGGCTGTAAACTCTGTGGGTTCTTTTACCCATCACTTAGAATCGATTAAATGTTCAAATTAAATCAGATTCTACTCAAAATCGAACCTAAAATCATAGATTAGGATCAAACAACTCCTCAACGAATTCAACGAAACTAGAATCTAATGAAACTTAAACAAACCCATTCGAGAACTAAATTTCTAAGCTTTCAAGAACTTAAATGCGCTGAAATAAATCATGATTGGCGCGTGGGTGAACTAAGCCAATGCTATTTGATCTCACATACCTTGTAGGGATCACCCCGAAGAAATCCACAAGCTAATCTCGACGAATCTTGAATGTTCTTGCTTCTCCTTCTCCTTTCCCTTTTCTCCAAGCCCTAGCGTAAATTCCAATTTTCTAGACCTGACTAAAATCTTATTTGACCCATATTAAACTCCTAAAAACGGATTAAAATAATAGGCAAGGAAAAGACCAAACTACCCTTCTAAAATCCGGATTGGACTTTCCTTATTCGAACAGCCCAACTTCCGAAGGGCATAACTTACTCATACAAACTCGGGATCGCACAAACTTGGTGGCTTTGGAAAGATCATCCCAAGGGATTTCCAACCATATATGGAATCACACCTAACTCATCTTGAACTAGGAATTATGGCCGTTTGAAGTTGACCAAAAACTCACTTTAACACCTTTACCAGATTTTCATATTTTTAAATTCTTCCCAAAAATAACTATTTCTAGATTTTAAACTTTCTTCTACTTCTTTCTATTTGCGAGATGTTACACATCACAACTCGCTTCAAGACATTTGGTGGAAGTTTGTGTGATTAGACATTTTAACTTTCAAGTTGAGGCATTAGTTTGAATTTAGTCAACATTCAAAGTAAATGATCTCTGATGAGAATTCCATCAGTGTGGTTAGATTTTGAATGTTGAGTTTAGTCTAGATAACCCTTTGATTAGGTCTTGAGGCTTACGGGCTTGTTTCGAGGCCCTTTGTGGATATTGGCTTAATGTGGACATTAGGTGTGGGACCCACTTTTCATCATAAAAAACCTCAAATGGAAGGTTCAATTGTTTTTTTGAGTCTAAAATGGGGTTCTGAACGAGCCCTACGAACCCTGTGATGTTTTGGGAGCCTTATCACTTAGATATCAGCTATGATGTGTGTTGCGTCCGCGCTCCATGGCTGCATTCACGGATGGAAGGTGTCGTCGTAGGTGTGTCTTCGCGTGGGCACTGCATTCATGGACTACGCCTGGCATGCGCAGCCACTCTGCATTCGTGCCGGTCAGTTAATTGGCCTATATATTAAAGTGAGTCGCCACCAGCCTTGGTAGAATTAAGATATCTTCTTCGTTTTCGCTCTAATTTTTGTGATTTGAAGTCCCACGTGCTCGTAATTGTAGGAGATACATGGTGGATTCATTGGATTGTATTGGTGCTACCGCGTTCGAAGTTAATTTGTTTCAAAGGTTATTGCCCATTCTCCTTTAATTTGAGATTTTGTTAGCTGATTTTTGAGTCTCCAATCGTATCAAACTTTGGTATACAAGTTCAAGTCATGGTTTATGACCTTTTGACGAATTCAATTCCAAAATTTCCAACATAGATCTCACGATTCCTGTTTGACTCTAAAATTTGGTTGTCTTTATTTTGGGTGTTTTTAGTGTCTCTAGGACCATATTTATCTAGTTATCTTATTCTTGATGGAATGGAAGATTTCACAGGCCGTTAAGAATAGAAAATCTTTAGCCTTGTGATTTGGAGCACGCGTGGTCGGCCTACTACTACACTATGACTCACTTTCAATTTAGATTAAGCATGAATGTCTAAACTCATGATGATTAACGTGAATTGGGGAGGGGATACCTAGTTATTCCTTGCTTTTCTTTTAGAAACCAAGATTCAGGATTGATTACTACTATTCTGAGGATAGTATTATGATTAGTTGTGGTTGTACGTGTGTTATCACAATATATGTGATTTACTTGTCTTACGATTTGTTTCTTGAATCATGTTTGGCCTTAGTCAAAGATAGACTAGTGTTTCCTTAGACCTTTGGACCTTGTGACTATGGTATGTCTCTGATGTCTTTCAGATGGACTAGGTCCTTATAGACTAGAATGACACACTTGTGTCTGATAGTATGAGCCTTAGTTTAGTCATTTGCGTAGCTTGTTGGCCCTTCTGTCTTCTCTCCCTAATTTTGCGACTTTGATGTGTTATGAGAGGTTGTGTGCTTTCTTGGGATTAGAGTACTTCAGGCTTGGAACCTTTTGTGACATCCTTAAGAGTGGACATCGATCCATGGAGGCTTGGAGCCTACATGATATCCTCTTTGGAGTTGATACACCCCCGAGTCACCCTTGCTAGTTGGGTGGATTGAGCCCCTAAAGTGGACTAGCTGGCTAGGCAGACTAGATATTTTAGATCCTCTACAGAGTTGACATGCCCTCGGTTTACTCTTATTATCTGGGTGGCTTAAGGCCCTAGGAAAGTACTATCTGGATAGGCGAAGTGGGTTGATTGTCACTCATTCTAGCTAGGTTGGTAGTTTACTGGTTCTTGGTTACTTAGCTTGGGAGCCCGACTAATGTTCTTGGATTCTGATATGGTATACTCTCATTTCTTGTAGACTTAGCTCTTTTGTGTACCTATCTAGGTTATGGGCTTTCGTTCAGGTTTTATTTAAACTTGTGCACGAGTGTACCTTCTGCTCTTATGGGGTCAAGTAAGGTTTAGTTTAGTTGTACTTAGATTTACCTTCAGTATGCTCGTGTTCATTATTTTCATATCCACTTTGACCTCTGCTTGTTTCTAGATTCTATCTTTTCATATTGTTTTTACCTTTTGTGCTCGGTCATCCTATGATGCCTACTGAGAATCTTGTTTTGGTACTTATGCTACACTCTGCATATCATTGGATGAAGGTCCTAGTACAAGCTACCAATGTTGATTGTTCATGCCATCTTTTGTAGATTGTGGATATTGAAGACGAGGATGAACACTTAGTGTCCTTGATCAGCCTGTCTTCTTTTGTATATATGTTAGCTTCTCTTTTGCCTTTGAGACATCTTGTTGTGGTCCACTTTTGGCACTTGTATTTATCTTGTTGGACATCTCTGTACTCGTGACTTCCAAGTTCTGGAGGTTATCTATTGTATATAGTGTTTGGTTTTCCTTCTATTTCAGTTTTTTCTTAGAGTTAGTATTATTTTCTACTTAGTTCTACCGTTGTACTAACTACTTGTCATTCTTGGTACAACTTGGCTAACCTACTGGTGGGTTTAGTAGGTGCCCTTATGCTTCATGAAGTCGACTCATGACACCAATTTGACTCTATCTTTTTTATCAGCACTTATATTTATACATTATCCGCCCAAGTCACTCACCTCATTTTACTATCAACTCACCATTATACTGTCACGCCCCGAGCCTACACCTCAGGCGTGGCTGGAACTCGAGAACCATTGTTGGCCCCAAGCGAACCCTTGGTCTGGCTTACGACTCAACGGAAGACTTAAATAACAAGAAGATCATCTCAAAGATGAACTCATGAAATAAACCTAAAATGTCTTAAAAGAAACATTCAACTAGCCAAAGTGGCGACTCAAGTTTTAACATAAGCAATAAAAATGTAAAGACAAAAGGACTAGCTAACTATCTATGAAGTCTCTAAAACTATGAGGGATGTCGGGACAAGACTCTGATCAGCCTAACAACTGAAAACTATTAAAGCAATGTAAATAGGAATCCTCCGGAAAGCAAGGAGGCTCACCAGAAGACTCTGAATGCTCAACTGGATCAACGAAGTGATGGATGCTGATCGTGGTTACCTATATTTGCATCATAACAATGATGTAGACAAAATGGCATCAGTACATTAAATGTACGAGCATGCGGGGGGGAAACTAAACATGACATAAGCTTGAAAGGAACTGAAAGAACATACTCAACTAACTCATTTCAATAAAAAGCAATAATATAAATACAATATAAAGAAAAGCTTTTAAAACATGGATAATAACTCTGTGTATTTAGAAATACAATAGTAACTTAGTTTGTGTGCAAAGATACTATATAATCTATGTGTATATAAGAATAAAAAATACTTTTGTGGGAGTTTCTCTAACCGGCAACCATCACTTAAGAGTTATGTGATGATACAATGTTTTGCCTCACACTGCCAAGGCCATCCTATACCTTACCAAGGGCATAGAACCTAACTCACTCAGTGGAACCAGTAGTCTATGATAGAAAGTACTACGGAGTCATCTAAAAGGTATGACCCTTTCTACCCATGTTGGCTACATAGTTTATGGAGACATTGAGTTGTTATGAACTTGTCCCTACATCAGTGCTCAATACTACTCCCAAAATACTCAGCTCATATGTTTAAAAACAAAAATTCTTTATGTGGTTTGAGATACTTAATTTCTCAAAAACTAGCTCAAAGTATCACTTGGAAATCGGTGTTTCCTCTCTCGTTTAAATGTGAAAACATTTTTACTCTTTGGGAATATATAGTCCCCATATACTATTTTGAAGAAATGAACCTCAATTTTTACTCTTTACTCAACTCAAAATTCAAGTTTTAAAAATAAAGTTAAAATGTTTGTAAAAGACTTTTGGAAAACTCTATGTACTTCTCTTGACTTGACAATTGACTTTCCTTGAATTGAATTATGGATTCAACGCTCATGATCTCATGTTTATGTATGATCTTTAGTTTTTTATATGTACCTTAGAGTGCAAAAATCAACTAGAAAACTAAGGTACAATTCAAGGGAACTCATACGAAAAGAAGTGGGAAAGGGTAGAAGACTTGGCGTCCCTGGAGCTCTGAGTGGCGTGTGGCGCCAGAGGGTAAACTATAGAAGCTGGGTTGAGGTGCACTGGCTGGCGCGAGGTGTTACAATATCTCCCCCTAGGGAACATTCATCCTCGAATAAGATTACTCTTAGTAGGCTAAGGGTGTAACATCTAACATTCAACTCAACACCCAACAAACAGATCTAACACATTCAGTATATCATTTAAAGAGTACTAAGAAGAGAATTAGTACCTTGATCTGGAATTTCTCTGGGCTCAAAGAGATATGGATATCTCTTCTTCACATCCTCCTCAACATCCCAAGTAGCTTCCTCAACAAACTGATTTCTCCACAGAACCTTGACTGATGCTACTTCTTTAGTCCTCAACTTGCAAACTTGGCGACCTAGAATCTGAGCAAGAATCTCCTCGTAAGACAAGCTATCCTTGATACCAATATCTTTTGTTGGTATTATTAGTGAGGGTCTCCAATGCACTTTTTCAACATGGAGACGTGCAATACCGAATGAACCGCTTCTAACTCTTGTGGTAGCTCTAACTCACAAGCTACGTTACCAATCCTCTTGGGTGAAACTTTCAAGTAAACCCAATCATCTACTTCAAAATATAAGTCCCTTCTCTTAACGTTTGTATAGGATTTCTGACGACTTTGCACTGTTTACAACCTCTCTTAAATAACTTTCACTTTCTCAATGGCTTGATCAATTAAGTATATTCCTATCAACCCAGCTTCACCAACTTCAAACCATCCAATATGAGATCTGCATCTTCTCCCATAAAGAGCCTCATACAGAGACATGTGGATACTAGAGTGGTAACTATTGTTGTAAAGAAACTGTATGAGAGATAGGTAATCATCCCAATTTCCCTTTAAATCAATCACACTGGCTCTCAACATATCCTCTACAGTCTGAATGGTGTGCTCTGCTTGACCATCAGTCTGGGATGGAAAGCAGTACTAAAATTCACTTTTAAACACAAACCTTTTTGGAATGACTTCTGAAACTGTGTAGTAAAATGTGCACATCTATCTGTAAGAATTGACAACGGAACTTCATGAAGTCTGACTACCTCTAGAATATACAACTTAGCATAATCTTCCGCTGAATGGGTAGTCTTTACTTGAAAAAAGTGGGTTTATTTAGTCATTCTATCTATAATAACCCAAAGAGAATCATGATTTATCCGAGACCATGGTAAACCTGTGATGAAATGCATATTGATTATCTCCAACTTCTATTTTGGAAGATCTATATTTTGAGCTATATCACCGGGCCTCTGGTGCTCTACTTTAACTTACTGGCAATTCGGACACTTAGCAACAAACTGTGCAATGCCCTTCTTCATACTATTCAACCAATAGACTTCTCTCAAGTCACGGTACATCTTTGTGGAACCCGGATGCATAGAATATTTAGAGCTATCAGTTTCCTCCATAATCCTTTCTTGAAGTCCATACACCCTTGGTACACACAACCTACCTTGGTACCTCAAAACACTATCTCCCCCTTGTTCAAAAGCCATTATTTTTTTCTTATGAACTGCCTTCAATTCAAGCAAAATGGGATCTTAGTCTTGTTTCTCTTAAACTTCTGACACTAATGATGATTCATCAACATTCATCACCACTACTCCTCCTTCTACGGAATCCATTAAACAAACCCCTAATCATGCAAGTCTATGCACATCTTTTGCTAACTCTCTCTTATCTTCCTTGAAATGAGCGGTACTACCCATCAATAATCTACTCAAAGCATCAGCAACAACATTAGCCTTACCTGGGTGATAAAGAATACTCATGTCATAATTCTTGAGTAACTCTAACTACCTCCTCTGTCTGAGAGTAAAGCCTTTCTAACTAAACACATATTGGAGCTTATTGTGATCGTTGAACACATCTACATGGACACCATAAAGATAATGACATTATATTTTCAAAGCAAATACTACGGCAACCAACTCTAGATCATGGGTTGGGTAGTTCTTCTCGTGAACCTTAAGCTGTCTGGAAGTTAGTTGGTTAGTAGTTATGGTCCTCCCACCGGAGGGTTAGTGTGGGTGCCAATCACGATGGTCGGGGTTGTGACAAAGTTGGTATCAGAGCCCTAGGTTTGTTGATCTAGATGTACCAAAATGAGTCTAGTAGAGTCTTGCGGAACGATACAGAGACGTCTGTACTTTTCTTCGAGAGGCAATGGGACTTTAGGAAATCTTTATGTTTTCTCTTATCTCCTTTCGTGCTATAACTTGGGACTAATTGGTATCTAGCGATCCAAATTGGTATCTAACCTCCTTCACTCTTTTGTCCGCATATGGTTAACAGTAGGTTCAACGGCGTCAAGCTCGTAGCTCCCGTCAATGCGCCATCTCAGGAATCTGTAACAAGGGGTCATGGTCGAGGCAGGGGTAGAGGAAGAGCTAGGGGCAGAGGCCGAGGAAGGGTAACACCTACTGGGAATGGAGCTCCGGTTGAGAATGCTCCCAGAAATAAGAATCCTCTTGTGAATCATGAAGATATAGAGGAGAACATAGAGGTTGAGAATGATGAGGATGTTGGACAAGGGGAAGAGGTACAGGCTGAGACCATAGGTATTCCTCCATTAAACCCAATATTGGCTCAACATATTATGTATTTCCTGAAATGATTAGTGATTTATTTCATCCTTTCTTAGGTCCCGTACTGACTGGTAATGAGCATGATATGTTGACTAAGTTTTTGAAATTGAAACCACATGTGTTCCATTGTTCTGAGAGTGAGGACACCTATGAGTTAATCCTAGATTGTTATGAGAGGCTTCATAAGTTGGGAATTGTCCATCAGCATGGTGTAGAGTTTGTGACTTTTCAACTTTAGGGGAAGGCTAAGCAATGGTGGAGAGCTTATGTGGAATGTAGATCTTCAGCTTTACACCCACTCACTTGGACCCATTTTCATGCTCTCTTCTTGGAAAAATATATACCCCGGACCATGAGAGATCGTAAGAAGGATGATTTCATGGCTTTGGAGCAATATTATATGAATGTGGCTGCTTATGAGGCTAAGTTTCATGCCTTGTCTAAATATATTACGCACTTGGTGACTTCTGAGGAAGAGAGGATCCATCTATTTGTTAAGGGACTGAATTTTGAGCTACATGTATTGTCTGTTTACATGACTTTTGCAGGAAAAAAGTTTTAATGAGGTAATAGATTTGTGAAGAAAGTGGAGGGGGTGAGGCGAGACGGTCAGGCTAAGGCATTGTCTAAGAAAGCTAAGAGCACACGTAACTTTCAGGGTTCCTACTCCAGATGTTCAGGTAGGCCGACACTTGCAGCCCGGTCATTACAGTCCGACATACCCGCCTCTACAGGTAATTACTCGAGAACTCTACCTCAGAATTTGATTCAGGATAGTCAAGTAGTCGCACCTTCGGCGGGTAGCAGGCCATCTTTTGACCGCACTTTTTATAATTATAGAGAACATGGGCATATTAAGAGAGATTGTCCCCACCCGCACATGTTAGACCCCGCGCAACAACAGACTAGAGCAGTGGTACCCGCGGGAAATGGTATTAATGGTCAAGGGCATCCACAAGGTGGGCGAGGAGGAAATTAGCGAGGCTATGGAGGTCGGGGAAATGGTAATCCAGACATAGGTGCAGCGCAGCCAGGCAGGGAAGTCGCCCGTCAAGACGATAGGGCCGAGTGTTATGCCTTTCCGGGTAAGAATGAGGCATAATCTTCTGATGTAGTGATCACATGTACTATTCTTGTATGTGACCGAATGGCTAATGTGTTATTTGATCCAAGTTCTACTTATTCTTATGTATCCGTGCGATTTGCCTCAGAATTTGATATGATTTGTGATATACTTTATGCCCCCATCCATATTTGTACCCCCATTGGAGAGTCTGTCAGAGTCACCCATATCTATCGTGCTTGTCATATTATGTTTATGGGTTTTCAGACTTGAGCTGATTTGGTTATTTTGGATATGACTGACTTTGATATAATCTTAAGCATGACTTGGTTGTCCCCCTATTATGTTGTGCTTAATTGTAATACTAAGTCAGTGACTCTACAGATCCCCGGAATGGGACAATAATAGTGGGAAGGGGTGTACAAGCCTAAGTCCGCTAAGCTCATATCCTCCATAAGGTCTAGGAAACTGGTGGGGCAGGGTTGTTTGGCTTATTTGGCTCATTTTTGGGATGTTAAGATTGAATCCCCCTCTATTGAGTCTTTCTCGTGGTGTCAGAATTTAGAGAAGTGTTTCCTACTGATTTGCTTGGTATGCCTCCGGATAGAGACATAGATTTTTGGATTGATTTAGAACCTAGTACCCGTCCCATTTACATCCCTCTGTATCGCATGGCTCTAACAGAATTAAGAGAGCATAAGGCTCAAATCCAAGAGCTTCTTGATAAAGGATTCATTCTTCTTAGTGCTTCCCCATGGGGTGCTCTTGTCTTGTTTGTTAAGAAAAAAGATGGTAGTATGAGAATTTGCATAGACTATCGACAATTGAATAGGATCACCATTCGAAATAAGTATCCATTACCTCGAATAGATGATTATTTTGACCAATTGCAAGGTGCATCAGTTTTCTCTAAGATCGATTTAAGGTCTGCTTACAATTAGTTAAAGATTAGACCTGAGAATATACCAAAAATGACATTTAGGACCCGATATGGGCACTATGAGTTCCTAGTTATGTCGTTCGGGTTGACAAATGCGCCTGCAACTTTCATGAGTTTGATGAATAGGGTGTTCAAACCCTTTCTTGATTCGTTTGTGATAGTGTTTATTGATGACATTTTGGTTTATTCGAGAAGTAAGGAAGAGCATGCCGACCATCTTCGTATTGTTTTGGGTGTTCGTGGGAAACAAAAGTTGTATGCAAAATTCTCTAAGTGTGAATTTTGGTTGACTTTGATTACCTTTTTGGGGCATGTAGTTTCAAACGAAGGGGTAATGGTAGATCCCCAAAAGATTGAAGCGGTTAGGAATTGGGTCCGACCAAGTTCTGTGACTGAAATTAGGTGTTTTGTGGGGCTCGCTAGCTACTATTGAGGAGTGATTTCAAAAGCTCAAAACTCTTTTGACCATAACACCTGTTCTAGCACTACCGGTGGAAGGTAAAGATTTTATTGTTTATTTGATGCTTCACATTCAGGCTTGTGCGGAGTTGATGCACGATAAGAATGTCATAGCTTATGCATTGCGGCAGATGAAGGTGCATGAGAGGAATTACCCAACACATGATTTAGAGTTGGCAGCGGTAATGTTTGCTTTTATGATCTGTCGGCATTATCTTTATTAAGTTAAGTGTGAAGTATTTACTGACCACCATAGACTACAACATGTATTCACCCAAAAAGATCTGAATTTGAGACAGCGAAGGTGGATGGAGTTACTCAAGGATTATGATGTGACCATCCAGTATCATCTGAGTAAGGCTAATATAGAGGTAGATGCACTAAGCCAAAAATCGGTGAGTATGGGTAGTTTAGCTTGATCGAGTGTATCCAAATGACCTTTGGCTAAGGAAATCCAAACCTTGGAATCTAAGTTCATGCAGTTGGGCATATCAGAAAAAGGTGGGGCGTTAGCTAGCATTGAGGTTAGGGCCACCTTCATTGAGGAAATCAAGGCAAAACAGTTTGAGGATGAGAATTTGAATGAGATTAGGAAGAAGACAGTGATTGGTAACGCACAAGATATGGTTCTTGATGCGGGGTCGTGCTCTGATTTAAAGGTAAGATTTTTGTTCCTACAGTGGGTGACTTGATTCAGATTAATTGACAAAATCCCATGGTTCGAGGTATTCCATTCATCCGTGTGTGACCAAGATGTACCGAGACTTGAAGCGACTATGTTGGTGGTCGGGCATGAAGAAAGATATAGTAGAGTTTGCGGTGAAGTGTCAAAATTGCCAACAAGCTAAGTTAAATATCAGCATGAAAGGCCTGTAGGTTTGCTTAAGAGAATGTCAATTCCGGAATGGAAGTGGGAAATGATACTATGGACTTCATAGTTGGTCTTCCAAAGAAATTGGGAAAGTATAATTCTATCTATGTAGTTGTTCACAGATTGACTAAGTCAGCCCATTTTATTCTAGTAAGAACAGACTATAATTCTCAGCAATTGTCTAAAGAATATGTAAAATAGATAGTAAGGTTGCACGGAGTGCCCCTTTCTATTATCTCAAACCATGGTACGCAGTTCACATCCAAGTTTTAGGGAAAATTACATGAGGAGTTGGGTACTCAACTCACTTTTAGCACAGCCTTCCATCCGCAAATGGACAGACAGTCAGAGAGGACTATTCAAGTGTTAGAGGACTTGTTGAGAGCATGTGTGATCGACTTTAAAGGACCTTGGGATAGGTTCCTACCTATGTGTGAGCTCTCTTATAATAATAGGTATCACTCCAGCATTGATATGGCACCATTTGAGGCACTGTATGGGAGAGGATGTAGATCACCCATAGGATGGTTTGAAGTTGGAGATGTAAAACGTTTGGGGGTTGACTTAGTGAGGGATGCTCAAGAGAAGGTAAGAAGCATCCAAGCTAAGCTCCTGGCAGTTCAAAGTTGACAGAAAAAGTATGTGGATCATAAAGTAAGGGACATGACATTTCATACTGGTGAGAAAGTTCTTCTTAAGGTATCACCCATGAAAGGGGTGATGAGATTCGGCAAGAAGGGCAAACCTAGTCCCCGGTACATTTGACCATTTGAAATTCTTGATCGTGTAGGACCAGTTGCTTATAGATTGGCATTACCTCCTAACGTATCGAGATTTCATCCGGTATTTTATGTGTCCATGTTGAAGAGTTATCATGGTGATGAATATTACATCATAAAATGAGACTTAGTTGTGTTAGACAAATACCTTCTATATGAGGAAGAACCAATTGCAATTCTTGATCATGATGTCCGAAAGCTGAGGACCAAGGAGATTAAGTCCTTGAAATTTCAATGGAAGCTTCGTACCGTTGAGTAAGCCACTTGGGAAACCAAGAAGGACATGCGAGATAAGTATCTCAGTTGTTCGATGACTCACGTACTACTCTGCTCTTGCTTTAGCCTATTTTTCCTAATTTGTTACTCAGGGACGAGTGATGGGTAAATTGGTATCTATTTTAACGACTTTTTTAGGTCGTTATAGAAAGACCAACGGGGAAAATTTTGGGCCTGAAATTTTTTTTGTAGTAATTTGGAATTTCCCAACCTAGTCCAGATTTTGACGAAATCTGAGCTAGTGAGGTCTGGGAAATCTGGTAACAAATGGGAGATCTAATTATTAATTTGATCACATGAGTAGATAGCTAAGACGTTAAGGAACCCATACGACTGTACGAAATGGAATTCGGACAAGTAGAACTCCTGAAATTGATCTTAGCGCGATTGGGTACTTTCTGAGTGTCAAAGGGTGAAGGTATGTTGCAAAATAGGGGTTTGGAACTCAAATTTTGAGGTTCTGTCTCTGTGTAAGCCTCTAGAGAGGGATTAATCCCGCCAAGGTGGGGCCGATGTAGCGGGATTGGGGTCACCACAGCCGGACAGTTGCAATTTAAGTCGGAAATAAACCCCAAAAATGCCATTATTCTACAATTTCCATTTTTGATAGCTAGGAGACGACCCCAGACGGGTTCTTGAAAAATTTCCACGAACATTGATGCTAAAGGTAAGGTTTTCACTCCCCAATTCCATTTTTCGATCTGTAGAGCATAAACTCTTTATTGTATATTGTTAGGGGAGGGTTTTGAATGGTGGGAAAAACCCTAGATGCACCTTAGGATCATAATTTAGGTCTTGGATTGTTGGGTTTGTCATGATCCGGGGAAATTAGACCTTAATTATTGATCCCAGTATTAAATTGTTTGTTTGTAGACCAAGAGCAGACGAAAAAAATCCGAAAAGGGAAGAATCAAGTTTCTTAGGAGGATTCAAGATATGTTCGAGGTACGTCATGGTTGTGATTTCATGTTGCTGTGACGTATGTTAGTAATTACTTCATTTACATACCTGTATGTATGCGAATGTTGTATTATTTATCAAACTAATCATAAATGAGTATGATTGAATAGTTGTATGAAATGAATCAACACTTGATTGTATGATTATGAGAATGTACATTGTGATTGTGTCTTGTTGGATGAATTGGGTATCACAATCCGACACACTAACTGGGATGGGATGTCATGTACCGACATACATATTGGAGCAGGTGTCACGATTCGACACACTAACTTGGAACAGGTTCCACGATCTGGTACACTAACAATTTGGGTATGGGTTCCATGAGAGGATCATTGACTTGTCATATTGATGTATTTGAGAATGTGGAATAGTTCGTTTATCCTAATAAGATGACTGATATTGCACATGTTCAGTATATATGCCTGTTTTATTATGTTGTGATTATTTGCATCAGTTTCACTTATTGGGATAGCCGCGTGATCCTACCAGTACACTGTAGTTGTGTACTGATACTGCACTTGCTCTTTCTTTGTTGAGTACAGAGCATCTTCAGGTGGCTACTGACAGACCTCGTTCAGAAGACCAATAATCTATTCGAATTCAAGGGTGAGCCAGTTCTTCCAGGCTGTGATGAGTTCTCGTTATGTTTATTCCATTGTTATTTGGACTTAGACGAGTACTTTAGATTTTCTTCTGTTTAATTGGATTGTACCCATTCCCTTTAGACTTTTTGTTCCTTATTAGAGTTTTGGTACATTGACTTTCAATTTCTAGGGAATAATTTCTGCAATGTTTTGTTAGTCATTGTTAGATCTTTTGGGAGTTTATGGGAACTATATTTGACTATTGCATTTAAACCTGCTTCTCTATCTTTATATGCTTAGTTTTGAGGTTTGTTGGTTAGTTGTAATGGTTCTCCCACCAGAGAGTTAGTCTGGGTGTCAATCACGATGGTCTGAGTCGTGACAATTTCGCATAGATAAGACATGTTTACATGTTCAAAGTAAACAAAATTTATGCAATAGAGGTTACTTTGGCAATATATTATTTTAAATTTATTTAATTAAGAACTTATACATAAATAAAATAATGGCACAAATTATATTTAAAAAATACAAATCTTAAAAAATAAAAAGGAATGACACGATATCATCATTAAAATTTGTAAAAAATTGCTATAACTAAAACTTCACCAAAATAATTGGAAAACCAACAATGCCCAAAAAATATTACAGAGGAAAATTGATGTTTAAAAATTGTTCCATTTAAGCGAGGAAAAAAATAAACGAAAAAGTAACGAAACAAATATAGAATCTGAAAGTTACCGTAGATAACCGGAAAAATAATTCACTCTATGAATTTTTTCTCTAAAAAAAATTGAAAGCAGTATTAACCCAAAATCTTGACATAAATAGTTGCATTCCTCTTGTAAAAACTAAGTTCAATAGAAATATTAAAAATATTTTTTCTTGTCTCGTTAAATTCATTGATGTACTTAGAAGAAGAAGAAGAAGAAGAAGTAAAAAAAAAAAATTGCAGAGGAAAATTGATGTTTCAAAAATTGTTCCATTTAAGAGAGGAAAAAAATGAACGAAAAAGTAACCAAAAAAATAAAGAATCTGAAAGTTACCGTAGATAACTGGAAAAATAATTCACTCTATGAATTCTTTCTCTAAAAAAAATTTGAAGCAATATTGCCCCAAAATCTTTACATAAATAGTTGCATTCCTCTTGTAAAAATAGAGTTCAATAGAAATGTTAAAAATAATTTTTCTTGTCTCTTTAAATCCATTGATGTACTTAGAAGAAGAAGAAGAAGATTTAAACAATTTGAAATTTGTAACGTAGGAAAAAAAAAACTTAAAAGAATTCACCCAAGATCACAAATAAATTATTAGACAAAGATTTAAATACTTAAGAATTAAAAGAGAACACTAACCTTGTTACATTACCTTTCTAATGTTCTTTTTTCGAAACGGAGAGAAAGCAAAAAAAGTATGTCTTCTGGTTCAGCCAGTTGAAGTGCCTTAACAAGAACGGTACCTTTTCAGATTTAAATAGTACATTTTCAATAAGTCTCCATCAGACTTAAGAAAAGATCCATGAATTTCAAGTTATCTAAATTAAACTCATATTCATAGATATTTACTTTTAAGGCCCAAAACATTGGTATTTTATTAAATCATACAATGGACTACTTTAATGATAACATATATATATATATATATATATATAATATCAATCTATATCTATTCTTTCTATACTACCTTAAAAACATGAACTCCCAAACTTGAACGTTGAATTACTATAATA
This sequence comes from Solanum piurae, assembly GCA_029582685.1. Classification (NCBI taxonomy): domain Eukaryota; kingdom Viridiplantae; phylum Streptophyta; class Magnoliopsida; order Solanales; family Solanaceae; genus Solanum; species Solanum piurae. The sequence goes on from JAJOOO010021266.1 coordinate 23,796, forward strand.
CCCCCAATTAAAAATACTCAATTTATTTTATTTATTAATTCAATTATTTGTATTATATTAAAAATAGATACCTTTTCACATTTAAGGGTTGTGATTTTTTCAAAGAGTTACCCTTTTATTGTGACTTTTTTGATGGGTTATGACATCTTCGATGAGTTGTGAGTTTTCGAAGGGTTGTGATTTTTCCAAAGGGTTGTCACTTTTCCAAAGGGTTGTGTCTTTTTCAATGAGTTGTGACTTTTTCAAAGGGTTGTGACTTTTCCAATGAGCAGTGACTTTTTCAAAAGGTTTTAACTTTTCTGATAAGACACAATTAGCACCTATTCCTACTACTATTTGTTAGCTATAAATAGAGGAGTTTCCTCTAACTTTTAAACTACATTTTTTTTAAAGTTTTATACTCTTCTTTTTCTTAAATAATCTCAAGGGTTATTTACAACAGTTGATTAAGTTCAAAATTCAAGGAAATTCGAGGTATCACATAAGAAAGAGTTAGTTAACAAATTGTAGCAAATCATTCAACAATTCACACTCGGATTTTTTCTTACGATTTTCATGAATTAACAATGACGAAAAGTTGTGGGAAAGACAATAATAATAAAAAAATATAAAAAAAAGTCACATGATTTGGGTAAGATATTTTATTTTTTATTTTTATTCTCTTACCCGCACGAAGGAGTTTCTTTCTAATTTTGGTAAAACAACGGGCATCAACGCAGTCCATTGAATTATTTGTTTTTGATGTTAAATCCACTATTTCAAAGATAGATTTTAATTTTTACTTATAATATGATAATATAGTCATGATAATAATTACTTTTTAATAAATATGTAAGTAAAAATAAACGGATCAAGTAAAGTGTTGGTGGCAAGAGATTTCAATCAAATGGAACACTATAGTGAATATAGCATGAACATATATTTTTGTATTCCTTCGTCATTGGCTATGTATTGTTCCATATATTTTTTCTTTTTTATATTTATATTGAGTATAAAAAAATTTAAGTATGAATTTCCTGTTATTTTGTGTTCATTTTAATTTGAGAAAATGTTATGTCACAAGATACACTTCTTGCTAGCTATATTATAATAGATAAGACAATAGTGATTCATCATAAAATAATCTTAAATTAAATTAAAGATTCTATAAGTAATACTGACTTTTATTCATCTATTAACATTTATTATTGAAAAAGTTTAATATTTTATATCACGATACATCTTCTATAAGTTATTAGATTCTTTCATTAGACAACAACTATATGATTGCGGCAGAGACAAGGAAAAGAGTACAATTATACAAAGATAAGGTAGAAACTTAAAAATTTGAAATTTTTTTCCACCAAAGGTGATGTTGGTCATATATTATAATTAAATTATGCTACTGAAATATATATTTATATATATATATATGACTAAAACAAAGAATTGATCAAGCTAATATTTGACATACACTCAAACCTCTATTTAACCATCATTCGTTATAACAACAAAGTACTTTTTTTTTGTTGTAAAATTACCTATCTATGATAGTCTTACTCAAATATTAATTGAGTAATATATTTTGTAAAAGATAGATTGCGTATAAAGATAAAATATTAAAATATTTATGGTAATCCTTATTAGTGTCATGCACATACAAAATTTCAAGTATGAATATTTAAGAGAAAAAATGTACTTAAATGGTGTTGGTTAGATTTGCTTAAAAAATTGAGTGAAGTAAAAATACTATTAAAGAAATGTCACTTTCTCCCCACATTTATACTTTGAATGTATTTTAAAATGTTTCAATGATATCTGGTCATTTTGATCTCAAAATACAAGTAAGTATTTAAAACCAGTTGTCCTATGTTCTTTCAATTATAATTATTTACTAAAAAGCTTTAATTTAGTAACATTAATTCAATTTTATAGCATTGTATACTATATATATATATATATATACAGTCACACACACAATACACACGTGCAAGGCACGTGCCGTGAAACTAGTATTATTATATCATTTTACCCTTATGCTAAATCCAAATGTTATTAAAATATTTAATTAATTAAACAGTAAATAGTAGAATGTCTATAATATTTTTAGTTGGTATACATGTGAGTAAATTAAATATAAAAAAAATTAAATCTTTTTTATCCCTTTTAATAGATACATGTATGTGTATAACGACCGGGTTCCATCGTTATAGAAAATCCAACGGAAAAAAATTTGGGGCCGAAATTTTTTTTCGTAGTATTTGGATTTTCCCAACCTAGTCCAGATTTTGACAAAACCGAAGTCTTTATGGTGCAGAGAAATCTGGTAACAATCGGGTGAGTTAATTATGGTTTTGATTACATGATTAGTTAGATAAATCGTTAAGGAACCCGTACGACTTTACGGAATTGAATTTGGGTGAGTAGAACTCTAGAAATCGATCTTAGCGTAAAGGGTATTTTCTGAGCGTCGTGGGTTAGAGGTGTGTTGTGAAATGGGGATTTTGGAATTCTTTAAATAGCTCACTGTTCCGTGCAAGCCGCTGGGGCACAATTTCTGCAGCCAAGGCGGGGCCGCTGAAGCGGGGTTGGTGTAACATCTCGCAATTTGAAATAACTAGGAAGAAGCTAATAATTGGAAATAGTCATTTTTGGAAAGAATGAAAATCTGGAAATTTGTTCAAGTTAGGAAAAGTTGAGTTTTGGTCAACTTCAAACGGCCATAACTCCTAGCTTAGGATGAGTTAGGTATACTTCCAGATATGGTTGCGAAGCTCTTGGAATGATATTTCCAACGCCGCCGAGTTTGCGCGATTCTGAGTTCGTATGAGTAAGTTATGCCCTTTGGAAGTTGGGCTGTTAGATTAAGGAAAGTCTAATCCGGATTTTGGAAGGGTAATTTAGTCTTTTCCTTACCTAATTATTCTAATTCGTTTTTAGGAGTTTAATTGGGGTAAAGTCATATTTTAGACAGTTTTAGAAAAATGAATTTCACGCTAGGGCTTGGAGAAAGGATAAAAGAGGAGAAAGGAGAAGAGGAAGCAAGATTCGTCAAGATTGTCGAGTTTAGCTTGTGGATTTCGTCAGGGGTGATCCCTACAAGGTATGTGAGACCACACAGCGTTGGGTTAGTTCACCCACGCGCCAACCATGATTAAATTCAGCGAATTTAAGTCTTTGAAAGTTTAAAAATTGAGTTCTTGATGAACATTGTTGAAAGTTTCGTTGAATTTCTTGTGGGTTGTGTTGTTGGACTTTCTTGAGATTTCATTCATGTTTCTGGGTGTAATTTTGGATTGAATCTATCATGTATTGAGGGTATAAGTGATTCGAAGTGTTTGGGGAAAGAACCAAGTGTAATTAGAGGGTTTAGAGTTGAAAAATGAAGAAGAAAGTTCAGAGTTTTCTGGGAGAAAGCTGGGGATGCGCCTCCCAGAGCGCCACAGAAGTTCCTCTGAACTTTGGGCTCTGGCGGGCCGGGCCAACCAGAGCGCCCCAACAAGCTCTCTGAACTTTGAGGGCTGGCGCCCCGTACCTCTCAGAATTCTAGTGTCACGCCCCGAGACTACCCTCGAGACGCGGACACGGGACCTAGGACCACAAGTGATCCCAAGCTAACCCTGTTGGCATGATCATGAGCATACTAAAGATAATAAACTGATGCGGAAGCTAAATCATAAATAAATGAAAAGATGGG
>JAJOOO010021267.1:0-26035 GCA_029582685.1 Solanum piurae
CAACGAATTTGGCCCAAGAAAGGCCCAAATTCAATTTCTCCCTTACTCTTTAATTATTTAATTGTGATTATTTATTGTTTGTTGTTTAACGCTAACTTTATAATTGTTAATTAACTTACTTAGATCCCCAAAAGATGAGTTATTTTCTTTATGTTGGTTTACCTTCAAAACATCTTTTGTGTTCATTTATTTTATGTCTAGTATACCGGTCAAATTCTTTTGTGTTTAATTGAGTATATTTATTCTTAAAAAGATATGATATTTCATTAATAACCTTTTACTCATTTTTTGAAAAAAAAATTGTTTTAAGTTAATCAAATAAACTAAATAAAATGTTTTTCTTTAACTCTGTCGATTTCTCAAAAGTTAGTCAAAGTTTTGGTCCCTTTTCATTTTAAATTAGTTGAAGATAGTTCCCATGCTTTAATTGACTAAATTGATTTAAATTATTTTTAAAATGAATTCTAATTAAACTAGTTTTATTAATATTCTAATCACTTGTATTTCGAGTCAAATGTTTCATTTTGATTCCCTTTCTCTAAAAAATAAAAATAAAATGTGTCATTTATTTAACTATTTCTCAAAGTTAATCAAATATTGTAAATTATTATTTTTTTATGTTAAATCATTTTCCCAAAGAATTAGTCAAAAAATATATTTTAGTCAAGTCGCAGGTCAACCGCATGTTAGTGGGGACTTCGAATGCTTAAACCCTTCTCGAAGTGTAAATTGAACCCCGAACCCTCTTTGCTATTTTCAAACGATTTTTTCTATTTAAATCTTTGAAAATTACAAGTTTTCTTAATTTTTTTAAAAAATTAAGTGGCGACTCTTTTCTAAGTATTTTTCTCAAATTATTTTATACTTAGAACATTTCAAAAAGTGATTTTTCTAAAGATAGTCAAATTACGGCATAACAGTGTTTACTCAGAAAGAGCTTAATCTCATACAAATGAGGTGGTTGGAATTACTCAAGGATTATGACATGAATAGTCTTTATCATCCAAGTAAGGCTAATGTTGTTGTTGATGCCTTGAGCAGGTTATCTATGGGTATAGTAGTACCGCCCATTTTGAGGAAGATAAGAAAAAGCTAGCGAGAGATGTGCATAGACTTGCATGCTTAGGAGTCCGACTAATGGATTCCACATAAGGAGGAGTAGTGGTGATGAATGGGGCTGAATCATCATTAGTGTCAGAAGTAAAAGAGAAGCAAGACCATGATCCTATTTTTCTTGAATTAAAGGCGGTTCATAAGCAAAAAAATTTGGCTTTTGAACAAGGGGGAGATGGCGTATTGAGATATCAAGGTAGGTTGTGTGTACCAAGGATGGATGAACTCTAAGAGAGGATCATGGAGGAAGCTCATAGCTCAAGATATTCCATTCATCCGGGATCCACAAAGATGTATCGCGATTTGAGAGAAGTTTATTGGTGGAGTAGTATGAAGAAGGGTCTTGCAGAGTTTGTTGCTAAGCGTCTGAATTGCCAACAAGTTAAAGTAGAGCACCAAAGGCCAGGCGGTATGGCTCAGAATATAAAACTTCCATAATGGAAGTGGGAGATGATCAATATGGACTTCATCACAGGTTTACCAAGGTCTCACAGGCAGCACGATTCTACTTAGGTGATTGTCGATAGAATGACAAAATTAGCCCACTTTTTGCCGGTAAAGACTACCCATTCAGCAGAAGACTATACTAAGTTGTATATTCAAGAAGTAGTTAGACTTCATGGAGTTCCAATCTCCATTATTTCAAACAGAGGTGCGTAATTTACTGCACAGTTTTGGAAGTCATTCCAAAAAGGCCTAGGTTCAAAGGTGAACTTTAGTACTGCCAACTTTTATCCTCAGACAGATGGGCAAGCAGAGCGCACTATTCAGACCTTAGAGGATATGTTGAGGGCTTGTGTGATTGATTTCAAAGGTAATTGAGATGATCACATAACTCTTATTGAATTTGTTTACAACAATAGTTACCTCTCTAGCATTCAAATAGCTTTTTATGAAGCTCTTTATGGGAGAAGATGCAGATCTCCTATTGGATGGTTCGAAGTTGGTGAAGCTGGGTTGATAGGACCAGATTTAGTTCATCAAGCTATGGAAAAGGTGAAAGTCAATCAAAAAAGGTTGAAAACAGCGCAGAGTCGCCAGAAATCCTACACTGATGTTAGGAGAAGGGAGTTAGAGTTCGAAGTAGATGATTGGGTCTACTTGAAAGTTTCACCCATGAAGGGTGTTATGAGATTTGGTAAGAAGGGGAAGCTTAGTCCCCGATATATTGGTCCTTAAAAAATATCCAAGAGGATTGTCAATGTAGCTTATGAGTTAGATCTACCTCAAGAGTTAGCAATGGTTCATCCGGTATTTCATATATCCGTGTTGAAAAAGTGCATGGGAGATCCATCACTTATCATACCAACTGAAGATATTGGTATCAAGGATAGCTTGTCTTACGAGGAGATTCCGGTTCAGATTCTAGATCGCTAAGTTCACAAGTTGAGGACTAAGGAAGTAGCATCAGTCAAAGTTCTTTGGAGGAATCAGTTTGTTGAGGAAGCTACCTGGGAAGCTGAGGAAGATATGAAGAAGAAATATCCACATATCTTCGAATCCGAAGAAGTTCCAGATCAAGGTACTAATTTTCTTCTTAGTACTCTTTAATTTATAAGTTGGCATGTTGTATTTAGGTTGCTTGTTGGGTGTATGAGCTGAATGTTAGATGTTACACTCTTAGCCTAGTAAGAGTAATCTCATTCGAAGACGAATGTTCCCAAGGGGGAATTATTGTAACATCTCGCTAATTTAAAGAACTAAAAAGAGTTAGAATTGGAAAAAGTCATTTTAGGAAAGAATGAAAAATCTGAAAATTTGTTAAGTTATGTTAAGTTTGGGTTTTTGGTCAACTTCAAACGACCATAACTCCTAGTTCAGGATGAGTTATGTGTGCTTCCAGATATTCTAAGAAATATCTTGTAATAATCTTTCTAACGCCGCTAAGTTTGCACGATTTCGAGTTTGTATGAGTGAGATATGTCCATTTGAAGTTGGGTTGTTCGATTAAGGAAAGCCTAATCCGGATTTTGGAAGGGTTTTTAGTCTTTTCCTTACCCAATTATTTTAATTCACTAATCAGAATTAGATCAGTTTAGTCAATTGGAAATTCACGCTAGGGCTTGGACAAAAGAGAAAAGAAGAGAAACGAGAAGAAAGTTCAAGATTCGTCGGTTTCTGGGAGAATCACTTGTCGATTTCGTCAAGGGGTGATCCCTACGAGGTAAGTGAGATCACATAGCATTGGGTTAGTTCACCCACGCGCCAATCATGATTCAATTCAGCGAAGTTATATAGTTTAGAAAGTAAATTCCATGAGTTCTTGATGTAAATTCGATTGAAATCTTGTGGATTCTTGTAATTGAAGTTTCTTGAGATTGATTTACATATTTAGGTGTGAATTCGAGTTGAATCTTACATATATTGAGGGTTTAGTCGATTCTAAGTGTTTAGAGAAAGAACTAAGTTGAAATAGAGGGTTTAGAGTTGAAAAACGAAGGAGAAAAGTTATAGTGCACCTGGGCAGAGGCCAGGGGCGCCGCCCCTCTCAAAGCCCCAAGAAGGGGTCTCTGAAGAATGGGATCTGGGGCGCCATACCAGCCAGCTCGCCCCATCCCAGCCTCTGAAGTTTTAAGGTTGGTGCCCCCGCGCCTCTCGGAGCGCCAGGAACGCCAGTTCTTCACATTCTTCTCACATCTTTCCGTACTAGTTCCTTATCACCGTACCTATGTTTTCTAGTTTATTCCAACACTCTAAGGTAAGTTTAAACATAATGAAATCATCCATAAACATGAGATCATGAACCTTGAATCCATAATTCAATTCAAGGAAAGTAAGAGTCAAGTCAAGAGAAGTTCTTAGAGTTTTCCAAAAGTCTTTTTCAAATGTTTTAACTTTGTTTTAAGACTTAAAGTTCAAGTTGAGTAAAGAGTAAAGAGTAAAGGTTGAAGTTCATTTCTTCAAAGAGTATATGGGGACTATGTATTCCCAAAGAGTTTTAAAATGTTTTCACATTTAAATAAGAAAAGGAAACCTTGATTTCCAAAGAGCCTTTCAGCTAGTTTTCAGAAAAGAGTAAATGCTTTCACAATTAAGCAAGAGAGGAAACTTTGATTTCCAAGATAGCATTTGAGCTAAGTTTTGAGCAATTATCTCAAACCACATAAAGAAGTATGTTTTTAAACATAAGATCTAGTATTATATTTTGGGAGTAGTATTGAACACTGATATGGGGGAGAGTTCAGACAATTCCTAGCACCCATAAACCATGTAGCCATCAAGGGTAGAAAAGGGTCATACTTTTTAGATAATTAATTCCTTAGTGCTTTTTAGCATAGACTAGTGGATCCACTTAGTAGTCAGGTTTTATACCCTCGACAAGGTATAGGATGGCCTTGTCAGTGTGAGGTAAAATATTGTATCATCACAATAGCTCTTACGTTATGGCTGTCGGTTAGAGAAACTCCCACAGAAGTATTTGTATTCTTATATACACAGTTTAATTATATTTTTACATACATTTCAGAGTTATATTGTATCTTTGCATACACACAGACTATTATTGTATTTCCAAATACACAAAGTTGACATTCATGTTTTAAAAAGCTTTTCTTTATATTGCACTTGTTTTATACTGTTTTATATTGAAATGAGTTTAGTTAAGTTGAGTTGAGTTGAGCCAGGTAAGCTCTTCAGTTCCTTTCAAGCTTATGTATTGTTTTAGAATTCCCCTCACATACTCGTACATTCAATATATTGATGTCATTTGGCCTGCATCTTTTAATGATGCAGACACAGGTAACCAGGATCCGCATCCAGCGCATCGTTGATTTTAGTTGAGCTCCAAAGTTTGTTGGTGAGCCTCCTTGCTTCCGGAGGACCCCTTTTTATTGCTTTTAGTAGTTTTAGTTCATTAGGATGTCGTGGGTCTTGTCCCGACATCCGTCTCAATTGTTTAGAGGCTTCATAGACAGACAGATGTTAGTTCATTCGTCATTTTCTTGTTATTGGTTTATGTTCATATTTGAGTTGCCACTTTGGCTAAGTTAAATGTTTATCTCTGAAACATTATGAGTTTAGTTTTGAGACTGTTGAGTTATCTTGCATTTGGATTCTCTTCTTAATGCTTAAAAGTCTTCCGTTGAGTAAGTAAGTCAGGTCAAGGTTTCTCTTGGGGCCATCAATGGTTCTTGAGTGTCAGTCCCATCCAGGGTGTAGGCTCGGGGCGTGACAACTTTTATCTTAAAAATTTGACATGAATTTTAAATTTAATCAAATTTTAATGTAGATATTAGATTTTATATATGAAATTGTCTTTAATGAAAAATATTTTAGGTTTAATAATAAAATTTCATACAATGTCAAAACAACTTCAACTTGGAACCATACAAAATCCAAAAACTTTCATATCACAAATTTCTTTTTTGTCATTTTCCTCACTTCAAAGTTGAAGGCATGGCTGCTTTATATTTTATTACTTAAATCTTTTTTTTTATAATCATGTTACATATTTTAATTTTTATAGTGTGTGTTACACATTTTTAATTCCTTATACATGTTAAAATGCTCAATATTACCTTAGGGCCCGTTTGGCCCCAAGATCTAGAATACTTGGAAAAAACTTGGGAAAAACTTGGAAAGTGTGACTTTTGAAGTTATGACCGTTTGAAGTTTCACCAATTTACAATTACTTTTTCAAGTTTCAATCTCTAATTTTGTGAAACTTCAAACGATCGTAACTTTTGCCTCGGATATCCGTTTGACGCAAAAAAAAATTGATCATGGGTATTTTTTTGAGATCTATTCGGCCAACTCCTTAATTTGTTTTGCATTTTTGTATTATTATTATATTTTTATTTATATAGAATAATAGTCACACAAGGTATTTAGGTAATTTTTTGTTCTAATATTATATATAGTGTCACTACAGAAAAAACAATGATTAGCTACAAATCATATTCCACCGCTATTTAACGTGAAAAAAATTATACTAATTTTCTTCCCAATGCAAAAGATTATTAATAATTATAATTGCAAATTAATTATTTCATCAATAACCTAAAATGTTCTTTGATACATGTTTTAAACTCTCAACATTTTTGCAACACCTTTTAATATTCTCTTTCATTAGAGCTACTCAGTGAATAAGTATCACAAAAAACAAGGAGTCATTTACATTATGATGATGCTAAGACAAACCAAGCTTCAAGGACTTGTAGCATGCTTTTGTATACGCTTCATAGTTTATTGTAGTTTCAGATTTTAAATGTAGGACTTTTTGCAAGTATCGATGTCTCTATTATTTATTAGTGAAAAGTGTAAAAGTCTGAATTCGTACAGTTTTGATCAGAATCGCACATTGTTTTGATGTTGCTATTCGAAGAGTTAGCTTACTGACAAGTTTGCTTGAAATTATATGCCCTTCTGTAATATGTTTAATTATTTTCTTCAATAATTGGTGGTGAAATTAAAGTTTGAATGACTATGCTACTAAGGATGGATCTATAGTGTTGGTTGCAGGTTGTAGGTTGTAAATGAACTCCTAAACTTTAATTCTTGCATTTGCAATTCTTACATTTGCATATGTCAAATCACCAAGAATTTTGAATTTTATGTGTTTGCTCATTTGCACTTTGAGCCCCTATTTGTTTGTATTCCATCTTTGCTCCTTTATTTTCATTTCATGTATCTATATCTACTACACCTCTGAATATATATAGACAAAATCAATTATTGTTGTTGGGCACGTGCTGGCACATGCACTACCTATCATGTTTTTGTACCTTGTGCTACAAAAGTTGAACATGGTACCTTGTGATCCTGAATTAGACATCGTACATGAGCCCAAATAGCTACAAGGATAGTCATTTTCTATTAAGCCTCTGTGATTCTCCCATCCTTTCGAAAGTGTGAACAAGTTGCTACATGTTTTTGTTGACCATTCATATGTGCTCTTCATGTTTTTTGTTTTACCTTGGTTCTAAAAATAAATCTCTCTTTGTTAGTTACAACATGTATATTTATCAACTTGTGTAATCATTGTTTTTGTAGGATTGTGAAACCGATGTATAAGGCTGAGCAACCCAAGGCGGGATGATTTCTATAATTTTATTCCATTGAGAGTATCTTTATTTTATTTCACTTTGGAAAAGTTAGCTGCGGAAACATTTACTATATCTATAGCATTATCTGCTTATGCTGAAAGACAGACGCAATACTATTAAGTCCACTTTATGACTTCAACTTTTCTTCATCACTTTTTAGGAAGATATATCCTTTATTCTAACCTGAAAAGTTGTTTCCAAATTAATGTACGTAGGGTTGTTATGTGTATATATAATAGCCGTTGAGATAGCATATTCATGCTAAAGTCTAATAGGTGCTTCACTTCAAGGGAAATAAATATTCATCCAGTAAGTATTTTCCTAGATAAAGGTAAAGCATTTACTCTGAGATGTTAAGTCACTTGCTTACCTTAATGTTCAGCTCAATACTGGTGTTTTAAAGAATCTTGCTAGTCCTAATGCAGAAGATAATACTCCAAATTAAAGTTAGCAAACTCAATGTATGCACCTAGACGGAGCATAAGCTTGAATTGTCACGTTTCATTGCATACAATGTAGAGCAAATCCTCGAGACACAAGAAAGATCGTTAACGTGATTTGGCAGTGGGAAATATTATTTCAATTGGAAATGACGACTTGTTTGAATATTCATGTTAATTTTATAATTGAGAAACAAATTTGAATAATCACCCCTCAAATTTACCTAATTATTGTTGTGACAACGTATTACTTCCAATAGTATTCATACAGTTTTACATTTGGTTACTCACCAAATAGTTTATGTAAGATCCAATCATCAACTAGTAGATTGCCAATTTGAATGGAAAGTATCAAATTCAGTATTGTTATCTTATTTTATAGTATAACAAAGAAGCATCTTGTGTCATGTGAAGTTTCCTCTATTGGTTGTGGATGGAGAGACTTCATCTATATAATTTGTTCCATTCAAATGCTAGTCGTAATTACATGAAATAGATGGGTTGAAATGTTAGGATTTTTTTTCCAGATAATTTTATCAAACGCTACCCTCTCAGACTCCAATTGTGGGATTACACGGGATATATTGTATGTTTATAAAACCTGGTCATTATAGTTGAAGAGCATATTTTTTCACCGCAGTGCACCAATAAAACCAAACTGACGTTCTGATTGCTCTTGATCATTGTATGGGAATAATCTTTACTGTTTTATAACCATATTTTTTGTTGGATCATTGTATGGGAATAATCTATGTATATTTAACACAAGGAGAGCTTCAAAGATCTGTTGACAGTCTAGTCATAACAAAGTATATAACATGAAATCATAACAAAAAATATGACATTAAATAAGAAAAATGTCAAGAATTTGGTGAGGGTGAAAACTTTAAGGAGAACACAAGATAATTACAAGACTATTCAAAAAACCGCAATCATAGAATATGAACGATATAATTATAATAAACTAATTTTACCAACATCTTGAGACACAGAGAGGTTGTTTCTATCATGTTTTGTAACGTAAGAAAGTATAAATCCTAAATTAAGCAAGAATTGGTACAAAAACCAAAAACAATCATAGAATTAAAATCTATAAAGTCGATATTTCCTACCCAGTAGAGATTTTGATGATACATTAATTACTGAATTACAACTATACCCAGTAATTAATGTATAGTGCTTTGATGAAAAAGACGGTGCAATTACACGTGTTAAATAAGAAAGGACAAAGAAATGAATGTATAGTTGTAAAAAGGTACAAACACATAATGCCATGTTAGTCCTAACAATATAAAAGGGTAATAACTCTATTAGTGGAGAATAAAGCAACTTGAAATCGTAAAGTTCACTATTTAAGAGGACATCTTCTTTAATGGAAAAAATATGGTAGACAAAATGGAATCATTTGGTTTAATAATAGTAATTATACTATAAAAAGAACTGAGGTATTTAGCAGCAACAAGTAAGGCTGTGTGTATTATATTAGTATATAATTATGTATGTTAATTCTGAACTTGTCAACTCTAGAATCTTAGTCAAATAACCTCTTTGGGTGGGAATAAGAACAATGCTTCATGTCTGATGATATATAAGGAGACGTAAGTCATACCTATCAAATACTTACGTACTTTTATTAGTTTTTCACTCGATATAAAATTGAAATTCTATTTCATATTTTCCATCAAAAAAACTTGAGAAAACGGCTTCAAGTGAAAGCATGTAATTTCTTTTTTCCCATCCGATATTCAATATATATCAGCTTTGGGCACGACTAATTTGGATTTGTATCGAAAAATCTCATTTTCGGGGTAAAGTATTAAAGATGGCTTCAAACTCGTGGCTCAAACTTGAAACCTTTAGTTAAGAATGAATGAATATTTACTGTTTTATCATAATCATTGTGAATACAAGTAAAAGCATAGAGAGCACTTGAGAACACAAGACTACAAAAAAACAAACAAATAGTGTGTATTTTAAATGAAGTTAAGTCTCGAAGCAACATTAAAATTATATATGTTTGATTTAAAATTTTGAATTTAAATCGTAAAAGTAATCATTAATGTTTGTATAGAGTAGGGTATCTACGTCATATCTCTTGAGATGCAATCCTTCTCTGAACATTACTAACGTCAAATACTTTGTGAATCAGACTGCGTAGTATATTATTTCAAATATTATTTGATAATTGATGGTACAAATATTTGAAAGACAAGTACTGAAAACTAGTCATGTGTTCCCATTTTTCTAAAGGTCAATTTAGCTGAGAGAGAAAAAAAACATTGTTTTCAGCAATTGACCAGTGTGGTGGATCAAATTCCCAAAAAAGTATAGTAGCAAAATCAAGAAATTCAGCCTAAACATTAATGTAAGAACATGTTATTAATAGAACCTCCACCACATGAACTTTTTATTTCATCAAACAAGAAGAACAACCCCTCTATGGTAAAAACCCTTATTAGCATACAATTTACAATATTTAAGCTTTATATATTTATGTTTACTTTTTGTTTCTCAATATTCTAATCATGTAAACTTTGAAATCGATCAAATATTTTAGAATGTATCTTTTCATCATACTGACATAAGGATATTATATAATTTTTTATATAATTTTTGAATAATTAAATTATTAAATATTAAGTTGATGTATCTAATCCAATTAAGCTTTAAAAATTAACTCTCGAATTGGGAAAAATATAAAAATTAGAATGGGGTTGGTGGGGTTACTAGTCTTGGAAGAAATGCTAGAGGGAAAAGTCTACCATTCAAGATCTCCTTAGACTAAAGTCAAATGATTTCCTTTTATAATCTACAATAGAGAAAATAGAAAAACATTGAGAAGAAACATACATCAAATAATATGTAAGATAAGCACAACTATATATTAGGCGAATTAATTTGAGGACTATTATATATTGCATTCTCAAACCAATTCTTTCTTTATAGAAAAGAGTTCCATAAAGAACATTTAAGAGTAGATAATCACTATTTTAAGGATTCCATAGAGTTACAAAACCAAGAAGAAGTAGAAGAAGTAGAAGAAGAAGAAATCCCCAAAAAAGAAATGGAGAAAATCCAACAATTACTATGACAAACATTAAGAATTTTAATTTCTTCATCAATATCAACAACTTGTGAAACTTCAGCTTCTCGAATGTCATGCACGTACACAAATTCAAGAAGCTGAATTAGTAGTCGAAAAATGAAGTGATTGAAAGCCATGATGCATACAGATTATACTCTAAACTTCAAGAATATGTAACCTATTAGACTCCAAATGGTAGTTGTCCATTAGGCATATTCAAAGGAAGATTAAAGAATGGAAATCCAGATGAAGGGTCATGAGGAAATTGGCTATTATTGTTATTATTATTATTATTATTACCACTAATAGAGACTTGTGGTTGAATTTGAAGTCCTCCCCCTCCTTCATCTTCCTCTAATGGCAATCTCTCATAAGCAACATTTGTAAATGATGAAGCTATAACAATAACTGGTCCAGAAGCAATCAATTCCCCTACCACACTTCCTCCAACAACTTGCCCTTGTCCACCAGCCACAAAAATTGTCAGACTCGTCGCACCTGTTGAAGACATAATTAAGTAGAATTGTATACACAAAATGATTAATTCATTGCACGTGGTCAGGAGGCACTGTTGAAGTCATAATTAAGTAAATAAAGCGAATTGCTTTCTCTAACATCTTAAATTATTGTATGTGAGACGCTCACAATGGTTGTTGAAGACATAACTAAGTAAATAAAATCGTAAATTTTACTAAACCCCATTCATTGCACTTAGTTCCACCTCAAAGACACCCTATTACTACAGTATAATATTTCAACGAAGAGGATATATAGAGGATTCAATTGAACCTCCTTCGTTGAACTTAGGTTCCACCACTAGAACAAATTACAGTTTTTAGATGAGATGATGACGCAGAATCATACCTGGTGGAGCAGGTGGAGGCAAGAATGAGCCAGAAAGGGAAAGAATCTCAAATCTTCCATGCAATGTTACTACAGAACCAGCAGCAGCAGGTTGTCTTATGCTAACATTTGTTACTGTCCCACTACCACTTAGTATACAAATCCCTCTTTGTCTTCTCCTAGCATAAGTTGATACACATTCAAATACATCACATCCATTTCCAATCTCCAATATATGTGCTCTCAGTGTGTTTGCACTTTCTCTAGTGATTATTACTGGTGGTTTTGGCTTGTTTTTTGACCCCGCCGGCCGCCCTCTAGGTCTCCGGCCAACGATATCACCTCCTATTAAACAACATAATTCAATATGATATCAGAACAAACAGAAAGTCTTGGATTCAAAGAATCACCTATATCACTTATATCAAACTGTCCCCCAAGTGAGAGGGTGTGTCATATAATTAAGCAAATAAAAGTGGACTCTATCGAATCATTTAAATTTTCATGTCACATAATTTAGCATTTTTTAGGCTAAATAAAAAGTCTCGGGTTCAAGTCTCACAGTCAGACACCATCTATTATTGCCCAAAGAAAAATAAAGAGTTTTATGTGCAGGCGAGTATAAGAGGCTAGAGAGGGTGTACTAATCAAAGATATAATTAAATAAATAAAAATTATATTTTCTCTAATAGCTTAAATTTATAAATAAAATAACCTATTAGATAATTAATTCAACATGATATTAAAATAGACAGAAGGTCTTAGATTCAAGTCTCACCGGTCACCACCACCTATTATTAACAAAAAAATTGCCCAACCTTGATTCATATAAGATAATAAGAATCAACCAACACGCTTAGGAGGGCGTGTTGATTGAAGTCATAAAAAAAAAAGTAAATAAAAGTGTACTCTCTCTGACCTTGATTCTGATGACCATTATCCTCGTGGTGATGGTCATCGGAAAATTGATTGTTGTTACCTTCATCATCCGGTTGTCTTTGCAGATTGAAGTCAGCCGGGTGGTGATGTTGATGAATATAACGAGAAGTTGTGCTTAAATCCAAACCAGCCATGATAAAAACATTCAAAAGTACAAGAAAAAACACAAGAGATATGGGGTAAAAAAACTATAAATTAAAAAACAATATCAAATGTAAAAATTATTTAAAACTACTAGATATATATATTACATATATATATGTTTTTTTTTCTATGGTTTTGTTTAATAGATGGGATTATATTCTATATTTTTTGGTGTGTAGATTTGAATAAAAGATTTAGAAAACAAGAAAGGAGCTTAGCTTGTTATGGAGATTTGGTTTTTTGAGTGGAAAGAAAGGGAAGGGAAGAAGAAGGAGAGAGGGGAACAAAGACTCACCCTAAAGTTTATAAATATTATATAAGTATAAGATAATAGGAGGATAGAAATTATTTGTTTATTCAACTACTATTTATATATATAGTATAGTAGTAGGTTTTATTTTAATTAAAAGAAAAATAATTAAGTTTAACTTCTATATAGCGGATATATAATGTAAATTATAGGTTTGGTAAATCTATAAGTTTGGCTTGAATCTCATTTATGTGTTGAGAAATTTATTTATTAGATTTCAAATTCAATTATAATTAAGAGGTAAATTTAAAATTTTGAACTTATGACTTTTGATGTAAGAGTCTTTTTTAGATTTTCGAAACTTTTTATTGAGCTAAAGATTTATTAGAAATAACCTCTCTATTTTAGAAAAATAGGAGTAAAATTTATGTGCATTAATTCTTTTCGGACCCCACTTTTATACCAAATATGTTGTTGTTGTTTGGATCTTAATAACTTTGTTCCTACTCTTCTAATTTTTCGTGGATATATATAAATAATAAGGAATGATATCTAAAATAAAGTTTGCATGATTTTTTTGGCATGTCTAGATTCTCAAAAGAATTACCAAAAAAAAAAAAAAAACCAAAATAATAACAAACTAAAAAAAGGAAGAATTTGGTGGCTGATGAGGGTAAACATTTGAAAATTTACTATAATAGTTGCGTGAAATGAATGAAAATATTTATTACTATATATTATTTATATGAAAGTCAAGATTTGGGAAACTAGAGCAAGTTGGATTATATGTCATTCATGTTTTGCAAGTGTATTAATTTAATTAATAAATTATACATGATAATGAAGGAACATTTTTCCTCAACTTGCAATAAGTATTCCGTAATATTTAAATTCTTTGAAAATAATGTATTTTTAAAAAAAATCCAATATGGATACAGTATTAAAATTGAAGAGTCTATACAATTTAGTTCGAAACTCACTGATTTAATAAATATTCATATTTCTTTAGGTAAAGTAAGAATCTAAACTTTTTTGGCATTAGAATTTTAGTTTTTTTAAAGCATACTTAGTTTTGAATTAATAATTTATTCAGTAAGTTTTTTAAGATAAATATAGAATTTGGAATAAGTTATTGAGTTTCATTAAATTCGTAATTTTTTTAAGAGATGGGGGTATAGAACACTTTCTATAAAAAAAATTGAAGAGTTTTTATCTGAGTACGAGATATTAGGTTAAAAGTTGAGAGATTTTGACCATTTATGATACTTTTGACGATAGGAACAGAACTAGAAGGGGCGGAGGAGGTTTTATCAACCCAATTTTTTTTTAGGTAGATTATATTGTATATATAAGATTGAAAAAATATATATTTAATGCATTTATAATAGTTGATTAAATTAAAATAGGTAGGGTTAACTATAGTTTGATTTATATGTGAGGCGTACAAGACTTTAATTTACTAATCATGGTTAAGGATATCAAAGTTTTGACCAGATTTTAATTAATGCTAACACAGAGAAAAACGTGAAGATGTGAGACTATATATACGTTGAAGTAATTAAAGTAATTGTAACACTATTTTAATAGTAGTAGACTAGTAGTACTATTATATAATATATCAATATCGATTGTGGCGAGATAATTAAAATCCTTCATCTTAACTAAAAATCTTTGATTCGAGTATTTGAAAATGAAATATTAAAAGTGTTGTTTCTAATTATGAATTACGCAATATACAAATCAACTCAAATCAAATTTTAATATAAATATATCGAATTTATTAATAAAGAAAAAGAAATTAGTGGATAGGGCAGAGTGGCTAATGGATCCCACATTTGTCCTGACCTCACCACCCTGGACGGCTTTCTTTTGTACTTTCTTTCACTTTGCTTAATTTTTGGCATTTGTTGACTTACCAATGATTTGACTCCTGATCAAGGTCGTGGTTGAATGGTAAGTATATATAATTTTATTTTTAATCAAATATTTTAATTATAGAATGATAAAAGATTGAACAAGATCGACAAGAATATAATTATTTTAGAATAACTATTCAGCGCAAGTTTTAATATCTCGAACACATACTTTATGTGTTGATATGATTATTTCCCTAATGGTGGCTATGAGACTCAAACTAACTCATATATATATATGCTTACATCGATATGATCTATATGTTTATAATATAAAGTAGTCAAAGAGTATTAAACCAAACAAAATATTTTTTTCTAGGATGGCTATTCCTCTCAAGTTTTAGATCTTTGACATATTCTCTTTCATATTGATCTAACTTTTTGTTGTAAATCACATTGAAAGATTCAAACTCAAAATATTTGCTTAAGTTCGATATTAGGTTAATAAATTTTATTATGTTTGACATAAGTTTTAAATTGTTATTAATTTATTATTATAGAGGAGATAAATTTTCTTAATTTATTATGGGATTAGGAGTCCAACCCATACTTCTATGTTCAACAAACACACAACATTTGATTTTGTATACTTTTAGTAATTGATTATAGCAACTTGTTGTTCAACAATTAAATTAAGGTGTAAAGCCATTCACCTTTATTTTTTATTTAGATTTCTATTGAATACAATATGCTTTGTCCGTGGCTAATGTTAAAAAAAGGAATAATATCATTTTTCAGTCACTCAAACATATATATTTTGAACTTATAATATATTCGAGTCTAATGTTTGTTGATATATTTATTATTTAACTTTACCAATAAAATTATGGAAAAAACACAAATATATCTCCGAACTATCGCATATGATATGCATACAGATACTCTATGTCATACTTTTGGGACACTGGTTCCCATCGTCCAAAACTAGAGCATATATATCACTTATACTAACGGACATATACGTGTCATAATCTTATCCAACGACCTGACATTTATTAAATATCGAATCGATGAATAAAATTGTGCCACGTGTCCCTATTTAGTCTTCCGTTAGAGTGAATGGCATATGTGCTCTAATTTTTGGACGGCATGGGTACCAATGTCCCAAAAGTATAATGGAGGTTATTTGTATACCATTTACGATAGTTCGGGGATATATATGTCCTTATCCCCATAAAATTAAATTATTATTTAACGTTTTTAGTAACTTACTTAGACTGTGATTTAGTATTTTTATTATAAAATTTACTAAATATTTCCTCTGTTCCTTTTTACTTGTCAAATATTTTATTTTTACTTGTTATTTTTGACAAATCAAGAAAGAACAATTTTTTGCCTATTATACCCTTGATTTATTACCATTAAGTTAATGTCTTTGAAAAAAAATGTAGTGAGTAAGATATTTGAGATTCTATCAATTAATAGGGATAAAATGATAAACTCACTATAATAATTACTATTTTATTAATAGATATGTCAAATCAAAATTTAACAAGTAAAAAGAGATCGAAATAATACTAAATAGATGACCCAAAAAAAAGGACAACCGGCAAGAATTTCCTCCCAAATGGCTTACCCTATTTATAAATATGTAAATCTTATATTTATTTCACAATCATTTATTAAAATACAGTGTCAGATTAATTACCCAAAATAGTGTCCCAATTATTAGGCACCAGTATTCAACTTAGATCAACATGAAGTATTGCACTCATTTATATTTTATGAAATATAAATTATTGACAAAAAAACAACCAAAAGTATTACCCACATTTCAGTGTTGGAGTAGTCAAGTGGACTTGTCTTTTTTTAAAATAAAAATATAAAAAAACTTTGGTCTAAAGTTAAATATGAACAAACCATATGAACCCATGATGAAACAAAAAAAAGGTTGTCGGTACGCTTTTCACATAATAGGAAGCAATAAAATTATAAAAGTTCTAATTTTTGTGTAACAATCAACGATATGTCCAAAATGAAACATAATCATATAAATAAACTGGATTAAAATTTATGTATTTGCAACACTATTTTCATATATATGTGTGACATACGCATACACATACATTATAGAGGGAAATGACAAATATACTTTTGAACTATCGTAAATAGTATGTAGATATCCTCTGTCATACTTTTGGACATTGGTGCCCCTGTCATTCAAAAACTAGAGCATATATGCCCTTCACTCTAACGGAAGACTAAATAGGGATACGTGGCACAACCTTATCCGTCGTCGATCCGATATTTAATAAATGTCGGGTCGGTGGATAAGATTATGACACGTGTATATCCGTTAGTATAAAGGGTATATATGCTTTAGTTTTTTAACGGCGGGGACACCAATGTCCCAAAAATATGATAAAAGGAGTATTTGCATACCATTTACGATAGTTCGGAGATGTATTTGTCATTTTTCCCTACATTATTTATGAATACACTCACAAGTGATAAGGCAAAATTCATTGTTACAGAGAAAACAAATGGTATGTATAATTAGGGTTCCATACTACTTCAACATATATAAAATGTTACAAAAATATAGAATATGAGCATCTAACATGTACACATGTTTTTTTTAGTGAATAGTGAAAGTGTTAGATTAATTCTAGACTATTCTCTCCCTATATATATATATATATATATATAGCATGGTCCTATATTATCATTATTATTTTTATGAAGCTTCTACCATCAATATGTTTCCCTTTGTTTGCTAAAGAATTGAGGTTTAATTTTAGAGTCATTTAGGTTGTCTTTGACTATTATATAATATGAGAATACGAAATGTTTTTAATTATAGCTACCCAATGGTCCTCCATTCCTTTTTTAAAGAAAAATAAAACTCTAGACAGAAATTTTAGGTTAAAATTTCAGTGTTTGAATCCAATTTTTTTAATTAAAAAAATAAAATAAGAATATGTAAAAAAATTATTAAAATAAAATAAAATATGTATTACTCCACCACCATCCTCGTTAATAAAGCGTACTAGTATTATTTATTCATGAATCCATGAGAAAAGCATCTTATCAATCAAACTCATGCATCCATTAATTATCATAGACAAAATATGAGCTTAAAGTATGAAAGGGACTTCGAATTAGGTACTTGAATTGATGGTTAATAATTAATAGAAACTTGTATAAAATAGTACTAATTTGGTAAAGGGAATTGATAAATGGCCAGAAATTATTTATTTATTTTACCCCCAATGATTTGTATCTATTTTAAAGTTCGATTAATATAAATTTAAATTAAAAAATCTCACTTTAAAGGGTACACGCTTCCTTTCAAATAAATTAATTCTATACGAGGCTCGCAACCAAGACTTCTATGGGTTCTCACTAAAAATGAATGACGAGTTACATTTCTGTCACAATTTGGATAATTTTGTATTATTTAAACAATATTGCTCCCATTAAAGTACTGTAGATTCTTAAATTACAAGAGAAGTGATCTCCATTTTATAAATGCAGAACTAAAGCTAACGATAAAGGATAAAGCAATGAAAGGTGAAAGGTACTAGATTAAATAACGCAGGTATAGAGAATTTAAAATTTGAAATTTATAAAATTTGAGTTTTTGAAATTTTATCACAACTCATTTAATTTAAAGTCGCATTTTTATAACACATAAAATCATGACATATTTAAAATTTCCTTAAATTTTATAGTTAATGTCACGATCCAGACCATCGTGATTGGCACCCACACTAACCCTCCGATGGGAGAACTACTACTACAACTCAAACTAACAACTCAACCAACATACTAAGGCATTTAAGTTACGGAAGCAAGTTAAATAGCTAAAAATTGAAGTTCTCATAAACCTCCAAATGACCTAACAACTAAACAATGCGGAAAAATACGCCTAGAACCTGAAAATCAATATACCAAAACATCTAACAAGATCTATAAGTCTAACAAGAAGGGTTACGACCCCCAAACTAATGAACTAATAACTAACTAGAAAAGTCTAAGTCCGAAATGTGGACATAGACGAAAGGAGAACTCATGGCAAACCGGAAAGAATTGGCTCACTCTTGAATTTGATCGGCGATCACTAATCTTCTAAGTGAGATATGTCAATAACCGCCTGAATATGCCCTGTGCTCAACAAAGAAAGAGCAAGAGTAGAATCAGTACACAATCATAGTGTACTGGTAGGATCACGCGGCTATCCCACTAAGTGCAACATACATAAGTCAATACAACAATACAATAACATCCATTCATCGAACATATACAATATCATCATCATTTAAGAACAACGTATAATTTCACATTCCTCAAGATGCACAATTATGTCAACTCATGGAACCCAAACCCAAATATTTAGCATACCGGAACGTGGTATTTGATCCAATGTTTATGTCGGAACGTGGCAACCGATCCAAGTTAGTGTGTCGGAACGCAACACCCGATCCATTCAACAAGTCACAATCACAATCACAAAGTACATTCTCATAATCATACGATCAAGTCATGATTCATGGCATTCATCATTCATATATCCTCATTTAAAATTAATGTGATCAATAATGCAACATTCACATACATACATGTATCATAATGAAGCAAGAACAAACATACATTACACAATCATAGAATCACAACCTTCACCTACCTCGAAACAAGCTTGAAATCCTAAGAAACTTGATTCTTCCCTTTCCAAATTCGTTCCGCTTGTTCTTGATCTACAAACAATCATAATAATACGGAAATCAATAAAAAATCACTAATTACTCGAATTACTAACAATCCCATCAACCCTAGATCAAACCCTTGATCCCAATATCCCAATTAGGGTTGTTTCCACCATAATTTCCAGATCAAAACCCTCCTCCATCGATAACTACCCATTAGATTACGTTCTACGGATCGAAAAATAGATTCGGGGAGTGAAAATCTTACCTTTAGCCTCAAGAATGGTGGAAGACTGTTAAAAAAAGCCCTAGGTTCGTTCCTTAGCTCTCAAGTTGCAGAATAAAATAATTTTGGGGTTTATTTCTGACTTTAAGTCACGTCTACCCTGTCATGGCGACACTCACCCCGATACAACATCCCCGCTCTGGCGGCATAAATTCCGCCTCAGCGGCTTGCACGGAACCAGTGAGCTATTTTAATAATTTCAAGACCCCATTTCACAACACACCTTCAACCAACGACACTTAGAAATTACCCGTTCATGCCAAGATCAGTTTCGGGAGTCCTACTCACCCGAATTTAATTATGTAAAATCGTACAGATTCCTTAACGTTTTAGCTATCTACTCATGTGATCGAATTCATAATTAGATCACTCAATTGCTATCAGATTTTCCTAGACCTCACAGACTCCGATTTCGTCCAAATCTGGATTAGATTGGGAAATTCCAAGTTACTACGAAAAAGTTTTTCGGCCCAAAATTTTTCTCCGTTGGCTTTTCTATAACGACGGGAACAGGTCGTTATAGTTAATCATGACATAACTTACAACTTTGATCGTATTGATAAAATAACTTATTCTTATATTATATTACAATTACAATATATATTATCTTAAATCCATTTTCTCAAAGAAGATTTGGAACAGAGAATCAAAGATGTCAAATCCAAAAATAAACTGATCAATAGCAGTAGCTACTCCTACTATAACTTTTATCTTATCCATATCAACTTTTTTTTGTTTTTCGCTCGGTGTTCGAAGTTTATATTGGAGCTCCGATTAAATTTAGATGGTGCATTACAGTGACATTCGGAGGTGGCGCTCCCAACAAGATTTTCTCCATATTCAGGACTCAAATCTGAGACCTATAGTTAAAAGTGAAGTACTCCCATTAGTGCACCACAACTCAAGTTCATCATATCAACTTCTTTGGTCTTACTCAAAGATAGATTTTGAGGATTGATTATATATTGATGTGAATTTAATAATTTCATTTATTTTTATTATGAATATTTTTGATTTTTTTTATTATTATAATATTAATATTAATTTAAAATTAATATTTAAAAAATAATTTAAAATTGATCACACATCAAATTACTTGTACTTTTTTTTCTTTTTTTCAAAAGGACAAATCAAGAAAATTGACAATTTTTGCTAACCTACTTCTACTTAAATGACATGTAGTGGGGACATTGGCCAACATTTTAGTTTAATTTGCTCTTATTTTTCCTTTAATTTGTTGTAGGACCCTATACATCTGGAGTACTTTGTTTTCTTGTATCAAACTCGTCTAAGGTCTATCTATTGGTGGCTAGGAACTAGGGAGGAAACAGATGGAAATTGGGTACTCCATCCGTTTCAATTTATGTGATTTTTTTTTTTAATTAATCTCAAAAAAATTGACATATTTCTATATAAATATTCTCTCGATCTCTTTTTATATGTCATCTCTTTCAATAAATAGTTGGTTCATAATACTTGTCATTTCGTAAAATCAATGCATAAATTACCACATTGTTCTTTTTTTACCCTTGTGAGTTATTAGCCTTGAAAATATATATTTGACCAACTTAGAAAAACTAAATAAATAATTCATGTTCATTGGTTAAATTAATTCATATTCATTGATTGAAAACTTGAGTTCCAAAAAAAAAGGGTAGAAAGGTAAAGTTGCATCATTTCTCAATGCAAGTGCAAAATAAAAATGTGACATATAAAAAGGGACATAGGAAGTAATAATTTAACTATAAAATATCTATTTTACCCATAATGAAATGATTTACAGCCACATAAATTTCTATCATTTATTTTGGACCACAAATTTTAAAAATCTCCTTTTTTTTCTTAAACTTCGTGTCGAATCAACCTACCTCACGTAAAATGGAATAGAAAAAATACCATTTACAATGGCGAAGTCAAAGAATTTACCAAGAGATGTTACAAGGCAAAAAATATATTATATAAATACTAGAGTAATACTTAAGGTATATATTCTTTCGGCCACATAGGGAAGCAGGTGGGGGTACGTGGGAGACAGATTGAAGTCAAGGCAGAGGTGCGGTCCACCGTGGAGTTGTCGGCCACATAGGGAATATTTTATATTTCCTTCGTTTCATATTAATTATCACATTTTTCTTTCATATGTTTATTAAGAAATTATAGATTAAAATATTTTTATTTTCTTCGTCTATTTTCTCCTTGATCAATATTGACTTAGTACTAATCTTGAAGGGTACTCCCTTTTCCAAAATTATGTGGCATCTTTCAATTATTTTGAAAAAAAATTCAAAAAATTTAAAGATTCCATGCTGAAAAACTCTCGATCAAATTTAAATTATTTGACTTTCGAAATTTGAAATGGTATCACATAAATTAAGACATAAAGTAATAAATGAAATGACAATTTGACCATATCACCCTTTGAATATAATAAATTCAATATTTTTAAAAAATATATTGAAAAAAATACTATAATTAATAATAAGGATAAATTAATAACATGTGATAAATTAACTATTAATTTTTTAAAACTAAACAAGTGAAAATGAATATTACATTTAATATAGTAGATAAATAAAGATGAAAAAGAGAAGAAGAAAAGTGTTCTTCGAAAATGAATACACTTTCTATCCCTAATTATTTGTCCACTTTTGAATCGGCATACCTATTAAGGAAACAATGATTGACATCGTGAGTTTATCATTTTACCCCTATTAATTATGAAGTTGATGAATTAAAATTTTAAAATTATCAAGAAGTTCTACCTTTTTCAAAATTAATTAATTGAGGGTATAATAAGTAAAAAAAAATGTTCTTTCCTGATTTATCAAAATGAACAAGTAAAAAAATTTTGGATAAATAATTAAGAATAAAAGATCTATTTATTTTTAATAATTTTAATAATTAATATGAGACGAAGAAAATATTGTGAGTTATGCATTTTATATTGGGAATTGGTCAATTTGTTTCTTTTTTTTCTTGAGCCCTTAAAACTCGGGGGTTTCTCTCCTTGACTACTTTACTCACCCACTCCTTCGAGAGTAAACCCCACCACCCTAATATTTTGTTTTTACTTTCTATTTTGTCTTTTTTCTTCTACTTCCTTCGTTTCTATTTATACGTTATTATTTAAGATTTTACGTTTTTTAAAAGATTAGGTAATTTATTACTGTACTTTTATTTAGTATTCTCTTAAAGTTAAGGTTTCAATAAATAAACATAAATTAATTTATTTTGACTATTTAAATTGATTAATGAACATAAATTAATTATTTAATTTTTTTATATTGGTCAATTTATACTTTCAAAATTAATTAACTCTTAAGGATAAAATAACAAGAATAGTGTTTTATATATATTGGTTTGGTGAATGATATGTACTCTCTGTTCCTTTTTATATGTCAACTTTTTTAGATTTCACTTGCAAAACTAGGTAAGTTTACAATTTTATCATTATTTAATATTTTTTTAAAAGCCAATTTTTCAATAAATGATAAATAAATTCATCTTTTATTTTCAATTTGTTTGTTGAGATTTCTTTTTCAAAATCAGATTTTATAGAGTAATGCAATAGTGAGATTACTAAATCAATGTCTGAAGTAATTACAACGAACATTAATTACTTATTAGCTTACCTAGGTTAGTCAAATATTTTTTTTAAGACTAATTAACTAACTACAAGGGTATATTAGAAAAAATATTGTAATTTATGCATTCATTTTATGAAAGGACAAGTATTATGGATCAACTACTTATAGTAAAGATGACATATAAAAAGGAACATAAGGAGTATTAATGATCAACTATGTTTAGTAAAGACGACATATAAATAGAAATATGGAAGTAATAGTGTGTTTTTTCATATCTACTAATTTGATTAATTTGAATTTGTTTTGTTAACGATCAACAAAGAAAAAAATTACTTTCATTTAAAAAAAAGACTTGATGCATGAAATATTTTATGTTTGTGCGTTAAGATTCAATTTGATGTCACGTGTTACTTTTTTTGAGTTTAGGTTAGACATAAATTTATCTTTTGTGCTACGTCATATTAAATATCAAAAGCGTGTGTATCATAATATCAGGTGAACTTAAGTTATGTCTTAACAAAACTCTTTATTTTCCTATTATGTTTTGATGTAGAATTCGTTAAATATATCATGTGCACTTCATCTTCAACAATTTGCAAACTCAGAAGTTTGTCAGTTCTAATTGATTCGTTCTCATCAACTTTTTTTTTTGTTACGGGTGTCACATTACATATATAGGATCAAGGTAAGAATCACACTCCATGAATATTGAGGTTATGCTATAAACAATTTACCCTGAACAAATAATTAAGTTATATCTAATTTTGTGACTCGAAAATGTGCAGAGTAAGTAAAAACACTACTGTATTAATTTTCATAAAATGAAATGATCACAAATGATTTAAAAGTTTAATTTCTATAAATTGATCATAGCATAAGCGTTTTAAACTAGTAGATTATCTAAAAGAGAAAATATTGATAATCTTTCATAATATACAAGTTTAATAACTTTTTTTAAAAAAAAAAAATGACAAATCGCCTATTATAACAAACTTACAAATTTAAACTATGTTGTAAAATAAAAAAATTAGAATTTCAATGAGTATTAAGTTAAATTAAATAATAAAGGAAACCTTATAGTGATTGATTTTTGTCCTTACAAAGATCCTCACTCACCAACTTCCTCCATTTCTTCACGTTTCCCTCACATCTCCCCTGAATTTTTTTTTGTTTCTTTGTGAGTACTTTTCATATTTTTGTTTTTTTCTAGAAGTCATATTTCCTTTTTAATAATTATTTTGATTTATTGTTTTTAAGTTAAAGGATATTTCGAAAATAGTTTATTTATCTTCATAAAGTAAAATTAAGAAATTTAAATTCAAAAGTACGATAATAATTAGAATAAGACATTTTGCATTGAATAGCAATTCGAATCCACTAGAATTTAAAACACAAAATCAACGAAATATATATATATACTTTTTAAAAAAATGATAAAATCACCGAAATACCATACAACTATGAATTAGGACCAACTCCACAAAATATCATATCAAGTACTCCCTCTGTCCCTAATTATTTATCCACATTTTTTTTTAGTTGTTCTTAATTACTTGTCAATTTTGACAAGTCAAGAAAGGACAATTTTTTTTACCTATTATACCCTCAATAAATTACTTTGAAAATGTAGAACTTTTTGAAAATATGAAGTTTTTAATTCATATACTTCATAATTAATAGGGGTAAAATAGTAAACTCGGTATATGAATCATTATTTTCTTAATAGATATGTTAATTTAAAAGTAGACAAGTAATTAGGGACAGAGAAAGTATGACTGTATGAGTGTTTATCGGTATATCAATCAATTCAATTTTTAGATTAATTCTAATTTGATCCATCGATTAAATCAAAATTTGCACACTTCTAATATCAACTATCAAATGTAACCTTTATATATATATATATATTATAGAGATAAGTTTCAAAAAACACACCTAAATTATACTATTTTTTTGAGTTTAATACTTAAATTATTGAGAGTGTGAGTTTCATACCTAAACTATCCATTTTTAGTTTGAGAAACACATCTCTCTCTTTTATACCACTCACATCATGGTGTGTGTAATATACTCTCTTTTATCTTAAAAAAATGTCACATCACACTCCACATGGACAAAACATTCAACCTTGACAAAAATTAAATAAATTTTTAATATTAGTTAAAATTACAAAATTATTATCCAAAAAAATAATATTTCTTTTATAAAATAAAATATAAAATATTTTTCTTACCCCACTCCATCACTTCCTTTCACCACCCTCCACCTCCACCCCACCCTGACCACTTTTTAAAGTTTTTTTGTTTATTTTTTTTTATAAAAGAATTTAATTTTTTTTAATTCATCTCCCCCCCCTCAAATACTAATTTAGATATTATTTTATTTTTTAAAAAAAATAATTCTACCCACCCCGCCTAACCCTCCGCTTTCAATTATTTTTCTCATTTTGTGTTAGATATATACATATCAAAAATATTTTTTACTTGCCGCCGTAAGACATTTTTTAATTTCTTACTTATTTATGTTATATTCAGTACACTAGTAGAATTTTTTTTCCTAAAAATATATGTACGTACATATCTAACACAAAATGAGAAAAATGTAAAAAATAAAAATAAAATAGGAGCGGAGGGTTAAATAGGATGGGGTAGAATTTTTATTTTTTAAAAAATAAAATAACATCGATTTTTTTTTGGGGGGTGGGGGATGAGTGGGTGGTTTTTTTTTTTTTTGGGGGGGGGGGGG
>JAJOOO010021268.1:0-22401 GCA_029582685.1 Solanum piurae
ATAGACTAGGAAACAATATGCTAGCTAGAATAATGAACTCATCCAAACCAAGTAGCAGTCATCAGTTAGATGAAATAATAGATGTAGATAGAGATATAAAAATTTTCAAGCAAAATAAATTGAAATTATTAAATCCACAAGTTTTATATAATACAAGATTATTTTCGTCAACAGCCCATCTATACAGACATTATAGAGAAAAATAGTTAAGTGTATCAGAAAATGATAGTGAAAGTATAAATTTAATCAGTAAAGAATCCATGAATGAAATACAAAAAAGACGAATGAATCTCATGCATATGGGATTGGTAGTAATCGAACTTAAAGGTTTAACTAGAAAAAATTTAGATACCAAAGTACTAATCACTTTATACGATAGTAGATGGTCAGAATCCAAAAGATCCATAATAGGTTTAACAGAAGTAGACATGAGCAACAATGGAGGAATTTTTTACTGTAGTCCAGACTTCATGATAAATTCAAAAGAATTTGGGAAATTCATAAAAATAGGTATACAAACAAAGGGCTACGAAGAAATGAACTGTGAAAATAATTTACTTGTTTGTGTTGGCTTTATAGGAAAATTAGCCACCAATAGCAGTTCAAAATTCAAAATAAAAATAGACGATGCAGTAGGTATAATGGGAAATAAAGGAATCAAGTTAATGAAACCTTTAAAAATAAATTCTGAAGAATATGCAGGTAGAGAATGGAATTTAGAAAAATTCTGTAAAAAGGAAGTTTTAAGACCAAATGACCACCTCACATACACTAATAATAAAGGAGAAACATCAATTAGATTCACTGATTATAAATATATTGATCAAAAAGAAATAGATGAAGATTTAGAAGATAATGAATCAACCATTAATATGGAAGGTATGAATATTCAAAATATAAAGGAAGAAGACTATGAAGTAGATCTATCAATAGCAAAAGCTAAAGAAATACATCAAACAAATAAAACAATCTTGTTTAAATGTAAATGATGTAAATTAGGAGAGTTAAAATTTTCTATAATAGAAAAACACTTTAAAGAATGCAAATATAGAACATATAATTATGGCTATAGACAAAAAGAAGAAACCCAAGAAGAAAGCGATGATGAGACAACACGCAACTTAAAGGAATTTATGGAAACCGCTTCTTCTAGTTCAAGTCCCTTCCAAAAGACAACTCCAATAACACCAGTAAAATATACTATCGGTAATTTACCAAGGCACCGTGTATTCAGACAAGACCCTGCAACAGAACTAGAAATGGTCAGACCAATAGGAATAAGAATGCCAATAGAAGCCCCTATCAAACTTCAAGATGGAGGAGATAGAAGAAAAATATTAAATATAGCGGCTCATGACCCTCAGTTATGGAACTCAGTAATAGATGTATGGAAAGGAATAGTAGTAGCAGATTATATACAACATTATAGTGAAACAGATGCAGAAACTATGTATAGATATCTGGAGACTTTTTTTAGGAGAATCAATCAAAGGAGTTTGGGAAGCATATAAGGTAACATACCCTCAAGAATTCCAACAACTTGTGAATATGGGGCCAAACCCGTATAATTTTACTAATAAAGTACACAGCCTAATAACAGGAGAAGACCCAAATAGCGGATTAGTAATATTACAAAAAAATGCATTAATAAAATTAGAACAACTTAGTATAACAAATTGGAGCCATATAAAGAACTTTTTAAAAGATTATTTCTACTATTGTGCTATAAGTGGTAATGCATTTGACCAAAGCCTAGGAAAAAAGCTTTTTAACAAACTTCCCGGAGCTTTAGGAAGAGAAATAGAAGAAAGATGGAATAAAAGGGATGGAGTAATACAAAATCCAAACGCTAACTGGTCTATAGGACATAAAATACAACATGTTATGGAAATATTACAAGAAAAATGTACTAATATACAAATACAAAAACAAAATGAGACAGGTTTTTGTAAGAATATATACGACCCAAAGCTATGACCAAAGTATCCCAAAAAAAAAATACAAAAAGACATACCAAAATAACCAAGAATACAAACCCAGGAAAAGGTATTATCTAAGAAAATCTACAGCAAGAAAACCTTACCTAAATAAAGGCAGACATGTAAGAAAACATAATAATAATAGAATTTATAAAAACAGACTATCTTGTTTTACATGTGGAAGTGAAGAACATCTAGCTAATACTTGTCCAGGTAGAAATAATAGAAGAACGAGAAATGCTCAGCTTATAGAAGACTTCCAAGAAACCTTAATAAATGTAGATGAATACATGTCAGATAATGAAAGCATATATTCGGTGATAAGTATGGATGCCATAGAAGGAAAGCAACGAGATTCTTCAGATTCAGAAGAAGAAACTCTAATAAACGAAATAGGATTAGAAAAATTAGATTTAAACATTAAAGATTTTACTTTTGTCAATATACAATGTGATCACCAATTTTCTAAAGGAAAAGGGTTAGATAGCCAAATATGCTTTAATTGCACAGGATACCCCAGTAAAGACAGAAGAGCTAAATGTATGAATTGTTACAGAGAAGGATGTCTTATGTGCATTGACAAGGTATTTAAAATAAAAAATTTAGACCAAACAATAGATACAAAAGAAAAAACATTAAATTCTCTAGAAAGAAGAATGGATAACTTGGAAGATAGAATAAAGAAATTAGAAAAAGAAAAAGAAAGGGCAGAAGAAATCAATCAAAATATAACACCAGAAGAAGAAATAGAACTCTTAAATGAAAAAGAAGACTATAAATCATTTGAGGGACTAATTTGTAATGAGGACAAAAAAATTAATACTATAAAAATACTAACAAGAATAATGATTCAAGACTGCGAAATAGAAACTTTAGCTTTAGTAGACTCTGGATGTACAAAAAGCATAATAAATAGAAGTATACTGCCTCTAGATATAATACAAGAATTTCCAGAACCACAAAGTGCCATGCAAATGGATGGATCTTCAAACATATATAAACATTATGTTAGTACTGCTCAAATAAGCTTTTTGAATACATGTGCAGACTTTTATAAACCCTCTTATAAAATGGAGAAAATATGGGTTAGAGATTTAAATATTAGAGTAGATTTTGTTTTAGGTTTAGATTTTTTATTACATAATAATGAAAGTTGTCTCCTTACTAGAGATGGAGTAATTTTTTCTAAAAATACTACCCAGACCACAATAACAACAGAATCCATTCCAACAAAATCTAGACATCTTAAAAATAAACCTAAAACAAATACCTTAAATTGCAATAAAGGAAAAGAATGCATTTGTACTACGATACATATTATAGATGAAAAAGAAAAAAATGAAGAAATAGAATTATCAGAAATAAGCCTAGGTATAGAAAAAAGTCATGATTTAATAGAAATAAATAAAGAGCTTTATAATTTTAAAAAAGGATTACAGCATATAAGAATTATAAAAGATCAGAAGGATTTAGATGAAGTAATTGCTATTCTAGACAGGTTAGAGATAATTAAAGAGCGACCCCTAAAACATTGGGATGCCAATCATATAACTTGCAGACTTGACATCATTAACCCTGAGTACACAGTTAAAACCGCTTCGATAGAATCAACAAATGAAGACCTGAAAGAATTCGAAGACCAGATAAAAGAATTACTAAAATTAGAAGTAATAAGAAGATCCACTTCAAAACATAGATCAACAGCTTTTATGGTAAGGAACCATAGTGAAATAGTAAGAGGAAAAGCTAGAATGGTAATAAACTACAAAAGACTTAATGATAATACCAGAATGGATGGTTATAAATTACCAGATAAGACAGAACTAATAAATCGTATACAAGGAAGAAAAATCTTCGGCAAGTTTGACTGTAAATCAGGCTACTGGCAGGTTAAAATGCATGAAGACAGTGTAGAATGGACCGCTTTTACTTGTCCAGAAGGACACTTCAAATGGCTAGTAATGCCATTTGGATTAAAAACAACCCCTCCAATTTTTCAACGAAAAATGGACAATACTTTTAGGGAATATAAATTTTTTATTTTAGTATACGTAGATGATATATTAGTCTTCAGCCAAAATCTTAAAGAACATCTAGGGCATTTACAATGGAATAATTATTAGTAAGAAAAAGATGGAACTATGCAAAAGCCTCATAAAATTTCTGGGAGTAGAAATCGGAAATGGAAGAATAAAACTACAACCACACATAGCCAAAAAGGTTTTAGAAATGCCAGACAAGTTAGACAATACTAAAGAATTACAAAAATTTCTTGAAATACTAAATTTATTATGCGAGGAATTTCATAAAAGACTTAGGAAAGGTGGCAGGACCACTATATTCAAAAACAGGAATACATGGACAAAAGACTTTTAATATTGAAGATATAAAATTAGTCCAAAAATTAAATCAGATGGTTAAAAATATACCAGACCTATCCCTTCCACTAGAAACAGACTATCCAATAGTAGAGACAGATGGAAGTCTAGAAGGATGGGGAGCAGTATTAAAGACAAAGAGGAATAAATATGCAGAAAAGAAAGAAGAAAAGATATGCGCTTATCAAAGTGGAAAGTACAAAGAAAAAGGAAACATGAGTAGTATAGACGCAGAGATATTAGTGGTTATATATGGCCTAAACAGTTTTAAATTATATATTATGAATAAACAAGAAATTTTAGTAAGAACTGATTGCGAAGCCATTGTAAAATTTCATCAGAAAATCGAAGGAAAAAGTAGCAGTAAAAGAAGATGGTTAAATTTCTTGGACGCTACATCTATTTACAACATATCCTTAGAACATATAAAAGGAAAAGATAACTCTCTAGCAGATCAACTCAGCAGACTTATGAAAACTAACTATTTATTTTCAGAATGAATACAAGAGGAGATAAGGCTAAAGCTTCCAGTTCGAACAGCACTCAGAAAGATATAATCTGTTTTTCGTAAGGTCTGAACTTTTTCTTGTATATTCTAGAGGGCATGTATTTTATTTTGAGTTACTATGATGTTTTATCCTAAATGAAAAGTCTGGTCACTAATATACTTCCGCTGAACTCCTATGCAGCTATTTGCTTGCTGGATATTACTATCTATGCTATATAACTCCCACTTTAGCGCACTTAATAATTCTGGATTTACTAATTTTTGTTTGTTTGACGAATATAGACCCCGTGATTACAAAGTCTATCTGCTAAATCTCTAGTTTCTAGTACTTGTAGATATAAACCTAACGCCTTTTTTAGTGTCAACAATTATGTTTTTATCTGTATTTCTCTATATAAGTACCAATATTTTAATCTTAATTGATCTGCAAAAGGGTGTCTTTTCATATATATTTCTATCTACCTTGTTTGCTTTTTTTAATTTGTTTCCCAAAAACTTCAGGCTCTGACCCAAACTATGTCCACCCCTGCTCCTATGTGGAAACATCCGAATGAGATTAATACAAATTTATTTATTTTAATAAATATTATCAAAATTTTGTTGGTTATATAAATGCACGGCAATACTTGAAGTTCTTTCTTCAAAAATGTTTATTTGCACATATAAGAATATTGTCATATTATCATACTCTATAAGATAATCAATTATGATACTTATTCAGTCATGCAAATATAGAGAAAATGGTCAAATTCCCCCTAAAATAAACAAATTTGTATTAATCTCATTCGGATGTTTCCACATAGGAGCAGGGGTGGACATAGTTTGGGTCAATCCAAAATTGAAAATGAAATTCGAACTTCTTAATTATTTGATTTGAATTTTTGGATTATGGCTTGGACTTTAGATTTCATTTTATAATTTTCTGAAAATTTTATACATAATATTCAGTCTTATTCATATTAAATGTGTCCAATACTAATAAGTTCAATTTTGTGAGGTCCAACAGATTATTATCCTTCGGCCTATCTATTCATTATAGTTTTAAGTCCAATACAAAATTATACGTCATAGACGTTAAGATGATCGATTTTAATCGTTGTTAATGGCAGAAAACTGTACATTTGAAGAAGCAAACTATTAGGTGAATTGAACTTGTTAATTGATATGACCTACCTTAAATATTCTAAAGTAAAAATAAAAAATTTGATATATCCACATCGATTAATCTAAACGCAAACTTAAAATCCAATTAAATCCAAACTTATTTGAATTGCAATTTCTTCAATTCAAAGATTAAAATCCAAATCAAAATTTTTATATCCAGTCCAAATAACCCGATTACTCATTACTTTAATATTTTCCATCAAAATTGAGGGTTGTACTTTGAAAGGTTAAGAGAGTAAGTGCAACAAAATCCCTACGTCGATTAATATTTGTTAGCTTTTCATTATTTTATTTCATTTGTGCTTCAGAATTCAGAGGATTTAAACTAGGTTTAACTAGGAATATTTCTTTACATGATACATGAAAAATGTTTTCAACAATTATTAAATTTATAATGAATAGCTCAATTGACACCTACCACTATTTTTCCAGATTTGACATTTGTCTACCTTCTGTACCATATGTACAAGGTTTCATCAAAGTCATTAACTTCCCCAAAATTAGGGGTGTACCTAAAAAATTGACAAATTGCATCAAATTGATAAAATCAAGAAAACAAATTGATTAGTGTGGTTTGGTGTTGGGAAGGAGTATTTGATCATAACGTACGGGTGATTTGATTTTAACTAAAGAAAATTAAATTAAATTAAATTAATTTGATATTATATTAATATAATTTTTTTTATATATATTTTATAAAAAAATTATAATTTTTTATTTTTAATATATTATTTCAAGTTTGGACTTACAATTTTGACTTGTTCAAAAGTCATAGATGCATGTTATAATTTTGACTCATAGATGCATGTTATTAACTCAAATAAACCTCAAATCAATATTAAGGCTGACAAAAAAAATTACTACAACACCAAAACTGACAATAATATTTAAATATCTATTTGTTAATTTTGCATTGGTTAATTTACAAAGGTAAAAGTACATAACTTAATTTTATTTTTTTGTAACGTTTAGTTACGTAACTAATACATGAAACTGTATTTATTTTGACATGAAACCGTATTTATTTTGACATGATTAAGTACTTTTAAATTTTGATGATAATTTTGTTATGACTTTTAAATCAAAAATATCTATTTTATGTAATTTTATTATCTCTTTTTTGTTAAATATTTTAGTGGATAAATTATGCAAAATGTCAGCTCATTAGATTTATTTACTATTTTTTTTAGCTCAATTTATTTAAATTACTTAAAATAGCCTCTGGGCTCTAATTTTTTCAAAAATAAAAATAAAAAGGGGAAATTACGCATATAAGTAAATTATTGTATGAAATTCACACTCTTAATAGTTTAGGTATGAAACTAAAAAAATGGTATAGTTTAGGTGTGTTTTTGATACTTATATCCTTTTTTAATGTAAATAAAACTTTTTAAATTAACTAGTACTTTATTGTATATATTTAAAACTCACTCTATTTTAGTGGATTGGGTGGGTGGTTTCTGTGGTAGAGTGGGGTTGGGGGTAGTGGCGGAGCCATATATACTTGTGAGGTGTCGAAAATCTATCTCTACTACAAGCTGGGTGGGGTGGGGAAGACGATGCGACTTATTTTCTCTACTTTTATTAGAATAGTCATTTTTATTTTTATTTTTATTTTTATTATCAAGAAGTTTGTTTTCCTAAAAAAATAATTCAATTCTTTTTGACCAATCAAATACGAGAAAATAAAAAAACACTTTTCAGTACCTTCGTACCAAACACACCCTTTATCATAAAAAAATTCAAAAAAGCTAAGAAAATAAAAAAAAATATTAAAATTGAGAATCGCGACTTTTATTGATTTGATTTGATTTATAGATTGAGAAATATATGGGACACAATTATTTTGATTTGTTATTTTCAAAAAGTGAACCAATCCAAATTATATATATCTAAAACTAAAGTATCAAGACAGTTGTGCTTTTAATGAGGGCGTCCATTTAAGGAACAAATCTATCTACTCAAAGAGAAAAATCTTTGTGGTCACCCAATAGGCCTTTCCTTTCTATAAATAAACAATTGGAGCTAGCCTTTAACATATTCAGATACCATCACTAAATTTTTATTATAACAGCTAGGATATCTCTTATATATAATATATGGAGGGTCAGGGTGGTAAAAAAAAGATGAGTCTGAAACCTCTTGGAATAATATCAAAGAATTTAGATGAAGGAGAAGAAGCAATGTTACTAAGTCCATCTTCTCGAATGTTTCATGAGCCTAACTACAATGTTTACGTCTTAGCCATTATGGGCTGGAAAGTACCAATTAACATTGATTCCATCAAAACTGAACTACAAACCAAAATGCTTTTCAAGTTTGCAGGTAAGCTAATAAAGATATATACCATCTTCAGTTAATTATTTGTTCACAAGGTTTGTAATAATTTTGTAACAAACCATGCAAATTATAGTCTATGTGCAAACACATTTATTAACTTGATGTAAACGAGGAAGGTAAGGACAACTGGACAAGTCCTGCCGCCCCCTCTGCTGTGACCAGCGTAGAACGTTAACCTGGATGGTTTCACTAAAAAATTACTCTTAACTCTCTTAGGAAAATTGATAATTCCTTCCGTCTTAATTTATGTGATGAAGTTTGGAGTATGTACTAGCTAATGATTAAAACTATTTCCATACAGGTTATGGATGAGAGTGATGGCAACGGAAATATGAGATGGATTCCAACGACAGTGAGCATAGATGATCATGTCATAGTTCCCCAGTTTGCTGATAATAATAATGTGGACAAGGATGAATTGGTTGAAGATTATATATCAAACCTAAGTAGAACAAATGTTGACATGTCGAAACCTCTATGGGATTTTCACATTCATTCTTAACGTGAAAACATGTCATGCTGAAGCAACTTGTGTTTTCCGTATTCATCATTCTATTGGAGATGGAGTTGCTTCTTACTCTCTTGTTTTCGGACAACTTCCGATCCTACTTGTCTCCCCAAACTCCCTGTTTTTTCTTCCGATAAATCACTAAACAAAAATTGGTGGCAGTACCTCGTAAAGTTGTGGTTCCTCATCAAACTTTTGTTCAATACAATTGTTGATGTTTCGTTATTTATAGCGACTGCGCTCTTCTTAAAGGACTCTCAAACGCCTTTCACAACTACACAAGGATTTAACACGTCTGCTCGTCAGAGATACATCTATCGGACCGTTAGCTTGGACGACATTAAATTTATAAAGGATGTTACAAACGCTGTAAGCATATATATGAACCTGGCTAAACATTATAAACTTTTCATGGATTTGAAGTTTTAATTTGTCTGTGATCTAAGCTCTGTTTCCTTGTTTTTTTCTTCTTACTAATTTTAGAAGGTTAATGACGTTGTACTGGGGATAACACAATCAGCATTGTCTCGTTATATCCATCGAAGATACGGCAATTTAAATGAATTTCAGGAGTTCACCAAACCAAATACAAACATATTATTCGCCGAGAAAATAAGTGAAGAAACAGAATAAAGTTTTTGTCTGATTTGTGGTCGCGCGTAACAACATAAAGTTTTATTTTTTTCTTTCTAAAATTCTTCAGGCAAGGGGAAGTTTTGTCTAGAAGGAATGAGATGCAGAGCCAATGTTATAGTGAATTTGAGACCAGCTTTAGGGGTCCAAGTGAGTGTTTCTTAATTAATTCTTCCAAGATTGTTATAAATAAATAATTAGTTAACTTGACCACATATGGCAGGCTATAGCTGAAATGATTGAGAAGAATGTTGAAGTATAGGCCAATTAGATAATCCTCTTGATTATATATGTTGGCAAAGCTAAGACCACATCAATGGATCGAAATTAGAAGCATTCCCTTGAGTCTCAATGCACCTTTTATGCTTCACAACTTTTCCTCAACTTAATTGTTTGGTTATAATTAAGGTAATCAAATTCTACCACAGCATCCTTGATAATCTTTAGAGATTGTTCAAGATCGTCTACAAGTTGATGTGGATCAGGAATCACGTTTTCGTCTACTGATACAATTACAGTCATTTTGTTTATATTGCTTTGGAAATTAATCATCAAAGCCTACAATTTGAATTTAAGATTATGATATAAAGATCCAAACAAATCACAGATATATATGGATTATAAAACAAAACCCAGAGAAAGAGGGGTGAGCGGTGTTTGCTAGTAGCCCATTATTAGTTGAGCAACTTTCACATATAGCAAACACAAAATTTATATTTGTATGCTATAGCAAAGTTTGCATAATTGCGCTCCATAACAAACATATATATGTATAATTCGCTATACATATACAAAAAAAACAGTTGTATAATTTGCTATACACATACAAAGAAAGCAGTTGTATAATTCGCTATACATATACAAAAGAAAGCAGTTGTATACAAAAGATCAATTGTATAATCCGTGTATGTATAAAACGAGAAAGAGAGAAAGGCAAAAGAAAACTGGGCAGAGAAATATTTGTATTGTATAATTATAAGTGTATAGGACGAAGATATATGTATTTGCATGTGTATATATAATTTTCTCTCGCTTTATACAAACAGAAACACAATTTATACATTTCGTTTCTGTTTGTATAAGCGAGAGAGGCGAAGGTGGTGAGCGAGATTTGGGAGATTGGCGAGCGAGATATGGGAGAGGGGAGAGAGAGGAACGAAAATATATGTATATATACAATTTCCTCTCGCTTTATAAAAATACAAACGCATTTTATACATTTGTGTTTGTATAAAAGCGAGAGAGGTGAGCGAGACTGCCACCAAACGAGAGTGGCGAGCGAGATTCCACCAGGGAGAGTGGCGAAAATAGCAATAGTTTGTTATAGGGTACAATTAAATCAAAGTATATTTATAGCATTTAATTTGAATTAATAGTTTGTTATTATATATAATTTTCCCTTATTAGTTCCCAACTTATATAAAGTTGTGCCGCTCAGCCCTTTGGGCGAGTCTACGCAGGTTTTAGAATTTGATGGGCTAGGCCAAGCTGACTTATTATTCCGGTGAGCTAAAAAAAATTAAGCCCAAATTTATTACTAGGTGGTCTATGGGTTGTGCTGAACAAGCTCACTTTTTTTTAAAAATTTAAAAATATTAACTTGAATATCTACAGATAATATTACAATGATATTATAAATAATAAAATAGACCGGAATGTAATATCAGATGTTGAACAACTACGGCTAACTCACGGGTCAGGCAGATTACTCATTGGCAAGAGTGGGCAAAATCAGTCCAAATATTCACGATCCTCTTAATTCATTTATTAATTGGACTCATTTTGATCCGTTTATACTAGCCCATTTTAAATCTGGGCTCATATGCAGTTTAAATTGAATCATGAGAAATTACAAATGTCTTTTTAAAAATATTCAAATAAAATTTCTAATGAATCAAATTGAAATGCATTATAATATGATATTATAAATAATAATTTATTTATGTACAAGAAAATAAGATGAATATATTTTTAAAGATTACAAAGGCTTCATTAATTAATTAATTTTCATTAAAAATATTAGTCTAATAAATGTCATATATGAAATTTTCACTTAATTAATTTTCAAGAATGAGATCTAACTTCCAACTGCCTCTTCACTTGGAGTCATTTTTATCTTGTAACAATTTAAAAGATTTCGTCCTTTTTGAAAATGTTTACACAACATTTTGTACTTTTTTGTTCTCCTTGATTTGAATAAGTCGGTCCAAATTATGTAATGTGTTCAAATCCAGCTAAAAAAGACTATGAAAGAACATTGGAAAAATCACCTTATAATCCAACCATTCATAAAATTCCCATTTAACGATGAATTTCTCAAACTAAATATTCACATGTTTCCTAATAAAAGAGCACAAGTAGAAATCACTATCCAATAATTGATTATTAAAATTCATTTTAAACAATAAGCAAAGCCCAGCCATTCCTTAGCCAATCATACCAAACAAGGGACTTCCAAATTGAAGTGGATTTCAGTGAGTGGAAAAAACCAAAGGACAGCACATCCAATATATTGTCTGGCTCAGACAAGCAAGAGATATCAAATGTCAAAATCGAGTATACATTTGGATTTAACAAGTACTGCAAAAAAAAAAAGGCGAGGCGCAGAAACTGCTAGCATTCCTATAACTATATATCTACTTTTTATGGAAAGAATAATATGTCGAAGCAAAGAATGACAGGCCACCTATCCCTACGTTTCAATGGTGATGAACAAAACTGAAGAAAAACAAAGGTTTGTGTCTACTTGGACCATGCGACTGAATCTATCTCAGATTGAGCAGCTCTGTACAACTCAAGTCTCTTTGCAAGAGAAAGACGACGCTGCATTATAGCTGGATCCTCATCCAACAAAGTACCCAGCTGTCTCCCCTACAAACAAAAAAAATGGAAAGTGGAGCACAGATTATTATACATCAAAGACATCAGCATTGTTACTCTATTCTCACACAGCTACCCACCCCACCCCATTCCAATCCCACCCAAAACACTTGCTGAATTAAAAAGATTTAGAGTTTTTAAGGTTAGTTGAAACAGTGAGGTGCAAAATTCTCACCTCCTTCTTGCCCAAGTCTGTGAAGAAATGATCGAGCAAACTACGTTTGGCTTCCCGAACTTGACAATAAACAACAGACTTAGGAATGGAATTCCTCAAACTTGCACAAACCATATTGACATAAGACAAGACATTTGATCCTGTTGAAAAGAGCCCACCATCAGAGGACACGATCAAAATAATTTACAGCAATGCGTGTAACATAACAGCAAAATTCAGAAGACTAATCAAAACACCATTGAATTTCAAGGACAAAAGCTAATTCAAAACTCACCTATCCTTCGAAGATAGGAATCATTGTATCGGTCAAAAATTGAATGTGTTGGATTCCCTCCCTTCTCAATATCTTGAGGAAGTTTCCGGAAGAAATCTACAGTCAGGTAACTACACTCCATTTCAACAAGCTGTAGAGTTGCTTTTTTGCTTTCATCCCTCATCCTTTCTAATGATTCAACAGCTGCACCGTTGACCTCAACTCTAAGAGAAGGATATTGCTTTAGCTCCTGTCAATAACAAAAGACCCAGTATACACATTCATTTATAGCCCCTTCAACTGTTTAACAAAAAATAATCATGGTAACGGGAGAATTCTTTGACTTCTTCGTGTTGCAATTACTGAGCACAATGCGTTACTGGGGATTATTTGTTTAACTCACCAGAATGAATTTTTAGAATCCTAAATGAGAATGGCTGAGATTTATAGCATGTGTTTATTAGGTCTTTCAAATATCTCAAACTCAGAATAGTAATTCAAAATGGCAAGTGAACATACTGCAGTCTCACTAATTGACTTGTGAACCAGATCCTTCAGTATAGCATGAACCTGAAAGCATTGCAGATGAAATAGTTAAGGACCTATTTTTGCTCAACTACACAAAAATGCTGAACAAAAAACACTAATTTATTTCAGATAACTATAATTAAACAAGGTCAAGCACGAGTAATTCTCTTCTACCATTAAGCACTTGACAACATGCAGTTGCCAAACTATCTCAGTTTGAAACATATTAACGTAAGTGATACTTAAATCCTGTTTGATTATGACATAGTTCAACTTTTAGAATGATGCAACAAAAGCGTAAATAAAACCTCCCAGAAGAAATAAGTTCCACCAGAGTAGACATTCTATTAATGTTGTAATGTCACATGAAATTACATTCCCATTCATGTTTAACTTACATCTTTCTTTAAGAATGTCTCAAAGACTAAGAAAAATCCAAATCAATTTAAAACTAAAGCAACCCAAAATGACATATCGCGGAAATTAAGCTTTTTATTTGCGACATTAGTCCTAAATATTTATGAAATATCACACACTCAACATCGAGCAGTCATTGCTCCTCAAGAGTTCAAAAAGTCAGAGATCATATTCAACAGTCTTGTATCATACCAAAAACAGAAGCCTGGAATAAGAATCGCGAAAAGGCAGAAAAGTCAAAGAAGGAGTGAAAGGAGACCTAGAAGGGGATCCTTAATATTCAAAAGAAAAAAAAAAACTAATTGAAATCATTCATGCAGAGCTCTCTCATTAGTTTCAATTGTAGAAGCATGTCAGAGAATTTAATTCTGTACCGCATCGACAGCTGCTTCAGCAGGACCCTTGATAGAAATCAAGGAAGATTCAATAAGACGACGATATCCTTGCTCAGGAGCAATCAGATGGGGTTGATATCCATCAGCTTCAGTTATAAGTTTCCTTACATTGTCCATTGAAAGCTGCTTATCGAATTGCAATCTTTTCAATGCAGCTGGGAGCTGATTATCAAAGACATTATATATTTTATCTCCACCTGGTCGACTGCAACGAAAATAAGATTACAACAAAGCAGCATAGCTAATTAGTCTAG
Organism: Solanum piurae; assembly: GCA_029582685.1. NCBI lineage: Eukaryota > Viridiplantae > Streptophyta > Magnoliopsida > Solanales > Solanaceae > Solanum > Solanum piurae. The sequence goes on from JAJOOO010021268.1 coordinate 14,413, forward strand.
ATTTAAGGAACAGACACAGCAAGGAATACTTACACTCCATCAAGATGTTCTTTAAAGATTCCATCAAAAGTACGACAAACTTCCATAACCATGTACAATTTTCCCTGCATTGATAAATGTTAACATACATAGTTAAGACAGGAAACTCAGTTTTTTGGAAGGTAACAAAGACATCACAATTCTGTAGCCACAGGAAAGCCAAACATACGTTCAAAACTAACATGAAAAGTAGAGAACCAACTTATTTCAGCTAGACTAAAATCTGTCTGGCAAAATTGGATAACCAATTCACAGAAAATTCAAGATGATACTTACTCCAGCATCGGTTGCAATGGGCTTCCCAAGACGGCTCAATTCACTTTCTAGGTCAATGATGGTCTTGTTGATAAGAGACTGGAGACCTGGAATTCTTGACTTGATAACAGCCTCTAGGTGCTAAATATGCAATACGAAAATCAAACAAAACAGTTAATTCTTTGAATAAACTGAGAACCGTGACCAAGTCAATTAGGAAAAAAAAATAAAGACCTCGAAACTTCATTTAGGGCACCAACAAAAAATAAAGTATGTTGAGGAATTAGTTATAGAAAATGGCGCGTGAAATGAATTTAAAAGGGAGGGAACATGCTCTAAATAAAAAGGTTTATACACCAAGGTACTCAGACAACATTTCAGAATTAGAAAAAATATTCTTTGAGAATTCAACATACTTTTGACATAACTTTCCCAAGATGTTCTGACCCCATCCTGCTGGCAAGATGCCTGTACTCAGGGGTGCTAGAAAAATACTCCTTTTCTCTACGCCTGGCAGCAATCATGTCAACATTTTTATTAATATCCGCTTGAGAACGGTTGACAACACCTATCCATGGAAATTGTAGTTTATATGCTCTTCCTTCCAACATCTGAAAATCCAAGAACATGATTTAATATAGCAACCACTGACATCCACCTCAAAGTGGCTTAAAAGTTTGTTCAAGAAAAGAATTAGGTACAGCATCCATCCAACTGACAATCCGTTTGCAGCACATGTGAAGACATGATTACTAGATTTGCTCACAAAATAGCAGCAAAAAGAAATGGTGTTAACCACAGTACTTGTTTATTCCAAAAAGTAGAATTCTGAAATGCTCAGATAAGATATCAAAAGGTGGATAAAAGATAGGTGTTTTCACTGCATCTTATATCTTTGAAATCAACTCACATCCATTGCTAAAGAATTTTTAATAGAGAGTTATTCACTTGGTCAAATTTTAAAGTATACAGACATTAGTAGTTCACATAAAAATACCATCCAAAAAGGTATATGTTGTTGCCAAATCAATGCCATAAACCAAATCTTTTTCCATAACCCGGGATGATATCAACAAAATTGGAACAAATTGAAATCTTATTTTGGATTGCTGTTGCAAGGACCATACCTCACCAGTCACCATTGTCTTTGAAAATAAAAACCTTAAAGTGAGTTCAAAATTAACCTTATCAAATTTGGAATGCTAGATTTACTAGATTTAGATCAGTTTGATATATCCACTGAAATGCACATTGAGATTTTGTTTAGTCTTTTTGTTTATAGTTAGATTTTGTTTAACCATTCTTACTTTGACATGTTCACTTAAAAAACCTTTTCCTTTATATAGAAACTACTTTTAAAGACAACATGTTCAAAGTACTTGAGAGAAAGCATGCTACCCAGACTCTTCATTTGTCTTTCATATAGATCCTTCAAAATACAAAAGAAACCTACTGTAATTTCACCCTTTTTAGATACCAAAAGTATGGATTTGGATTTCGATAAACATAGACAAAATTCATCATTTCCTTAGCTCCTACTGAACTCAATTAGCAGAGTGTCCAAACTTGACCTAAATAACTTGAATCATAGATGACACCAGGGTTATGTCAACAGTCAACGGAGGACTTTTGCCCCGAAGCTCTCCAATGTAACTATCAACAAAAAGCATGACTTGTTAATAACTTCATATATAAATGAGTTCCCCCGATCATTTTCGAGACCCACTAACAAGTTAAAAGATTCTCTATACAAGACCAAAAATTCAAGAAGAGTAACCTGAGTACAGCTTCTTTTAAAATTACAATACCAAACAAACAACTTACACAACGGAGCTCCAACATCACTGAATCAAGTCATCCTTAGAGCAAAGATACTTTTACCCAACAAAAAATAAAATAAAATATGTGACCTAGTAGGAAACTTACATCAACAGCATCAGTACCCTTATCCATAAGATCAATCTTAGTCAGAACACCAAATGTCCTTTCCCCTGAGGCAAGTAACCTTTCACAGTGTTAAACGGCAATATGTATGATGTATCATCTCATTTTCAAAATCACTCTTGATATAGCACAATTTATAATGCAAAAACAGTACTTAATAAGAGCTAGTGTGGATCATTGCAACACTACACAACAGAACACAAAAAGAAAGAGAGCAAAATGTAAAGAGATTATGGCTCAAGAAAAAACTTCAGCTACATTATTTGCTCAATCAATAATATTTTAAATGAGTCAGAAACCCATAATTGAATATGTGCATAAGATTGACATTTTATTTAAGCTGTCATAAGAAAATATTAATATACAATTATAAAAGGAATGATTTTGCAAATCTCAATACTTGAAAAACAATTCAGGAAGCCCCTGAAAGCCTAAAACAATTTAATTTTTTTTCAGAGGCATCAGAAAACTAATTGAGAGTTAATTTTTCTTCGTTAAATTTCAGTGTGTAGTATAAGATTTTGTTTAAACATCATTTGCCTCCCAACACATAAAACAATGAAACCCAGAAAGAAAATTTAAAAACAATTTAAATTCAGTAGATCTGAAACTACAATTAGTTTTAACATTCAAATAAAAGCAAGAAATAATCAGACAAAAAGTGCCCCTTAAAGAAACTATACAGCCTATTTGATCACCAGCAGCCACTACGTTTGGTTAGGTGATAATTTTTGTTAAATCATAGGAAACACTAAATTTACATGCTTGAAAGACTCTCCACTCTTAAGATGTAAGGCAACGCGTTAGAACGGGAGAAGCCATGGGGGTGGGGGTTAATAAGCAGGTGGAAAATTGGGAAGAAAATTAAATTTGTTTCCGTCTTGAAGGGTTATCAGTATGTTAAGAAATTCAAATGTAATTCTCATTTCTCACATAAACAGAAGTTGAGAAGCTTGTGTAGTCTTCTGCAAAGGATGTTATGCATTCAAGACAAGAAAGTCATTCTAATATACCAACATGAAGAACATTAGTAGTCCTAAAACTTTTAAATGAAATTGGTTGCTTAGCCCCTAAGCGCCTTTTGGTTCAACCAGCCACTCCTACTAGCTTTCATCAGATTAATAGGTGTTACTCCTCCTACTAGCTTTCAGTGTATGAACAGCTGGAAACCTATTCCAGGAACTCTCTATTGAATTACTATACTCACCTGCAAATGTGTGGAATAACAAATTTCCACACCTGCTTTAATTTCGTCAGTGATAACTCGTTAAATGTAAATATTGTGTCTTCAAAAATGCTACTACAAGAAAATATTATTTCTGACATTTCCAAACTCTAACCTTTTGGATCTACTTCACGAGAAATCTTAATAGCATCTGATGTTGCAAGATCTTGATTGGCAGGAGAAACAGCAAGAATAATGCAATTCGGCTGCAATGTAAGAAAACAATAGAATCAGAAAAACTCCCCTACACATGTCAAGTAGTAACTGAGATCCTTTCAAAAGCCAATTTATATTTACCAATATCTTGAAGTATAGAAAGTAAACCGCTGATAATTTATGGCATGCTTGGGGCAATGGAACAACAACAAAATGGAATAGGCAATATTCATCCCATTTCCATTAGCCAGAATGTAATTAACTTCGGATAACAACTCCTGAATTAAATCAAGAATTCCAAACAACATAATGGAATAGGTGAACATCGCTACTCCATTATTTGTTTCTAATTCCTGATTTCATTTTGGAGTTGTGATTCCGATGTTACTTCCATTCCACCTTAATTCCATTTCCCATTCCATTTTGAAATGCCCAAAATATGCCCATTCAAATTAGGGAGGAAACTAAAGAGTGGATCAAAAAGCACTATTCCACCTCAACCTTTCATCAATGCCCAATGCCCATTTAATCGCCAACCCATTACCATTCAACTCATTTCCTCCTCAAGCTCCAGAGAATCCACATCCACCTGCTCTTGGCTACTCTGTACAACCCCCCCCCCCCCTCCCTCACTGCGTTCTTTTCTATCATCCCACTTTTCTACTATTTTCAATCCTTTCCAAACTCATTTGAAGTCAGAGGTGAACTAGGTTAGGGTGTACCCCAACAGTGATTCCAGCTTATCTGAAGAAGAAATCCAAATCACACAACCCTTTTATACCATATTCTAATTCCATTACGTCAGACTTCCTTACACAATGTACCATATTGGCCCATAGCGAACTCAGTACTGCATTATTGTTCTCATAAATGTAAACACACTAGATAAATTCCCATAGAAAAATTATAATATAAGAAGGTACAACTAACCTTCTCAATATAAGCGCGAACCATGTTTTCAATATCCGCAACAATGCTATCAGATTGTCCCTCTAAATAAATGGAAAGAAATTAATTCAAAAATAGTCCACTATCAGAGAAAAGGCAGAAAACAAACTAAGACTGATGATTCAAAACAAACAACTCACCAACTGCTACTTTTGTAAGTCCGGGAAGATCTATCAGTGTCAAGTTTACAACTGGCATGATCAAAATCAAAATTTAGCTGTCAAAAGCCTGATCAACAAACAGAAATATACAACATGGAAGAACAATTGCAGATCGTGCTTATTAGGAAATATTTCAAAATTATTTGATGGCCAGAAAAGAGGGACACAATTGGCAACAACAGAAGGCTGCAGCTCTCCTACATGACATTTTACCCAAGATGCTTTAATCGTCCAGTCAATACTTAAATGAAGAGTTAGTTTAGTTGCATTAATTGATGCATAAAGCTAGAATCTCTTCATACCATTGGGAGAATATATACTGAGATAAATTGGTACGCTAGATATTTGTTTGCTACGGCCTGTCTCTCGGTCAGTCTCGTCAGCGATCTCCTTTCTCACAGCAGCTGAATAAGAGATGCACAGGATTTAGAAGTCAAAAGGACAATAAAGCAAGGTGAAACTACAAGGAAGATGACAATAACAGTACACTAAGTATATCAGGTGATACATGCGGAAGGAGAAAAATAGTACTTCATAAACGATACACCCTCTTTCCCAATTTATGTGACACTTCTTGCTTTTCGAGTTTCAAACTATGTAAAATCTGACCAATAATTAAAAAAAACTTCATATTTTCGTATAGTAGTTTAATATCCAAATTTGGATTTGAAAATTAGTCAAATTGACTCTCGATAAGCAAAGAGTGTCATAAACTGGGACGGAGAGAGTAATGGTATATATTGCCCAACGACTCACCAAAATCAGTAAACTTCTTCCTTGGAAGGTGTCCAAATTCTGCATATTCTCTACTACCTTGTTCTAACCGGTGAAGCTGTAGAACCAGGGGTCGGCGAGTGACAATACCTGTACATAGTATGTTAATAATATTTCCTGTGATCTGGTATTCACAAAACTTAATGTAAACAGCACTACTAATGAAGACAATCTTTACCAGATCCACGAGGCAAAAAATCCTTTCCGACAATGCTCTCAAGCACTGAAGACTTCCCAGAGCTCTATAAGCCATACAAAATATGACAGTTAAGCAATATGACTAAACCAGTAAATCATTAACCAAGAGTGTTCAGAAGACACATAAATCAGACCAAAGACACGATAATTCACTGCTATAAAACCATCAGAGTGCAGACAATTACAAATTGAGTCAAATGGAACTGATAAATGTACATGAGTGTTCACAAGCTGAAACAGAATGAGATACAGTATCCTATATTCATGGCACTATCGCAATAACATCCAGTAGCTCATAAAACTTCATCTGTACACATGCTCTTTTCACATTAAGCTGCTATATTATTATGGAGACAGCATCATCACATATTCCGACATGAACCAAGATTACCAACCAAACGAAACTACAAACGACTCGGTCAAGAATTCACAAATAGATCGGAACCCTAAATATTGATATAACTGCATATTATCAAGCTAAAAGAGATATTCAAAGATTCAGAAATCCTGATCAGCGACAAAACAAAAGAATATAATAATAAAACACAGATCTAAATCGAACAAGAAAATCGTTACAACGATGACGGAAAATGAAAAAGGAGATCGGCGAGACCTGGCCACCAACGACAGCGATGGAAGGAAGGGCATCCCAGAGAGTAGGCAATGCACTCTCTTCACCATGATCGCCAAGGGCAGTGCAAGCTCTCTGTAATCTGTTAACCAATTGTATAAGATTCTCCATTGATCAGAGTCAAAGATCGGCGACTTGACTCACAAGTGAAACAATAAGATGAACAGCGTCGGCGCCGGTGATTTACAAATTGATCGATAGATCGAAGACGATTCAAAGACAGGAGAGAAAAGGCTAACGGGTCGAAATAAGAATTTGAAATTGTAACGGGGACACGGAGAATTTAAAAGACGGGTCCGCGTCGACGTCGGTTCGCTAATGGCTGGGTTCCGTTGTAAATAAATTAATTAATGAGAGACTTGTCTGTCAGTTTTTATAACTTTGGGGGCCTAAGGCTTCGTGCCGTCTTGTTGAGTTGCTCTTTTATTTCCCTTATACATAATTCAATTTACTTACGGAAAAGAAACATAATTTAACTTTTGTTATGAAATCTATCTATATCTATATATATATAATATAAAGGACAAGCATAGACAAGGTGATGTGGCACCCCTCTCTGGCCTCTATTCATATTTATATTTTTCTTTTTTTTTGAGATTTTTTTCTTAATTCTTTCATTAAATATTTTATTTATTAAATAAAAAAAATCAATCATATTTATTATTCTAATTATATCTAATAAGTTACAAAAAATCTCCATCTAATTATATTTTCTACTTAAATAACATGTCTCTTCAACTTATTCTTATGGATTATCAAATGTATAAATTACAATCATCCATGGAGATGTTAAATATTCATTTTTTATTTTCTCATTCTTTCTTTCTATTAGTGTAGTTTTTTCTCATTTTTTCTTTCTATTAGTGTAGTTTTTTTTCTCATTCTTTATTTCTAATAGTGTAGTTTTTTTCTCCTTTTTTAAAATAAAATAAAATTATTCTTGATCTTTTCCATAAGAAATCATAGAAAAGATAGTGACATGATATGTTCTTCACTTTGATGAAGATCAAAGATATTGTAACACCCCGACTTTTCGAAACGTATAAATTGACTCATATCTTCGTGGAAAGACCAGGAGGGTGGGTAATAAATTAAGAATGATGTGTTATGTGATATTTTAAGTGTTCAAGTGTTGTATCTCAAGTTTTGAAGTTAGGTAAGTGGCAAAATAAAAGTTGGCGAAAGTTACCGTAAATTCTTTTTTAAAGATTTGTCTGAAATTTGGGTCAAATGTCTCGGACGTTTTCTCTCAATCTATTAAGAGTTATGGTGCCCACGACCTATCGAATCGAAGGTCTACGAGTCTACTTTCCAACGCATCAAACCGTTCGTTCATACGACTTCAGAATAGAGAGATATTTGCGTTTTCGTGGGACTGCGCAAGCAGGCGCGTGAGGTGGGGCCCTAAGTCGGTGGAATGTTACATATATCTTCTTCTTCGACCTTTTTATTCATTTTAAAGCTAAAAACCAGAGAAATTAGAGAAACCCATTTCTAGGATCAAGTGAAGTATATATTTTCTCGACTTAAGTCCTTGACGAAAGTTGTTCTACGCGTTGGGCTCATCATCGTGGTATAATTTGTTTTATCGATTGCGTAGCATATCACACTTTAGTGTTGGGACAGCAAGGGTTTGAACATATTTGAAGGTTTTGAGG
>JAJOOO010021269.1:0-25568 GCA_029582685.1 Solanum piurae
GTCTCTTTACTTCCGCGCCTGAACATCTTTCCTGCAAAATATGATAAAAACACATAAAAACCAATACTAAAAGGCCCTAGACACACACAACTTGTAAGTGAAATGTATTAGAAATACCGTAAACTCACGGTATATCAACTATGCCAAGATGTACTTGATAGAAATGGTAAAGTTGCATGGAGTGCCTTTGTCCAGTATTTCCAATCATGGTACCCAATTCACTTCTCAGTTTTGGAAGTCATTCCAAAAGGGTCTTGGCACTAAAGTTAAGCTTAACACGACCTTTAATCCTCAAACCGATGGGAAAGCAGAGCGTACTATCCAGACTTTGGAAGATATGTAAAGGGCTTGTGTGATCGATTTTAAGGGTAATTGGGATGACCATTTTCCATTGATTGAGTTTTCTTACAATAACAACTATCACTCGAGTATTGATATGACTCCATTTGAGTCCTTATATGGTAGGAGGTGTAGGTATCCTATAGATTGGTTTGAGGTGGGTGAAGTTGCCCATAATAGGTCTCGAATTGGTACAAGAATCCATGGAGAAAGTTCGGCTTATAAGGGAAAGGTTGAAAATGGCTCAAAGTCAGCAAAAGTCCTATGCCGATGTTAGAATAATGGATCTAGAGTTTAATGTTAACGATTGGGTTTATTTGAAGATATCACCCATGAAGGGTGTAATGAGATTTGGTAAGAAGGGGAAGCTTAGTCCCTGATATGTAGGCCCATATCAGGTTTTGAGGTGTATTGTAAGGTTGCTTATGAGTTAGACTTGCCGAATGAGTTGGCAACGGTGCATCATGTTTTCCATGAACTAGCTTGGATTGGTTGTCCAAGGGCACCTTTCCATGAGTAATTAAATCAAGTAAGAAATGACTATTCTGTGGGATTTATGCTTAGCACCGAGAGGATATTGATGATGAGATGGAAGCTCTCCCATTAGTAGAGGCCGAGTTTCTAGTAGCAATCTCCTTATCCCTTAACTATGTGCCCTATAGGTTGATTAGTTAGTGGATCCACTTAAGCTAGAAGTTCATGGTTCTACTTTGGCAAGTAGGACAACCTTTTTCGGTGTGGGAGACACCGGGAGATCATATTATAGCTCACATGGTCTCTATATCGGTTAAGGTTAATTCTCCACATTAATAATGAACTAAGGTTACTTCAAGAAGTATCGCATATGAGCTCAAAGGTTTTAAAGATGAAGTTATCTTGTATTGACCATGCTTTTATGACTTGTGTTTTCTAACTCTTTTATATCATGTTCTAGCTTGGTCAATTTCATGTCATGAAATGAAATGTCCCTTTTAGCACCATTTAAATGTTTAATGCATGACTATCATACTTGGTACATTGTTTTATACTAACACATACTCTTGCCTACATTTCCCCAAATGTAGGGTCCAACAGTTAGGGTCATCAGTTTCGTAGCTAGAGGTTGACTTGAGATATTTCTGAGTTTTGGTGAGCCCTCATGCTTCGAGGACAGATTTTCATTGTTGTAGTTCCTTTTCACATATTTATCTTTTGGACATGATGTATGTGCTAGGCCCAATTTCATTCTATTGTATTAGAAGGCTATGATGAGACAAGTGTTTTAGACTTCTGTTTTCTTTATAAAATTATTTGGACTTGGACTATTGTTTTACTCTTATTGTTCTATTTCTTATGTTAAGAGAGCTAAATGGCTTGTATGGAGTCCTTCAGAATTCTATACGCCATGTTACATCTAGGGGGTACCCCTGGGTCATGACAATTTTAAGAGTTTTATATATTGCATCGCTTATTTTTGCTTTCACATTTGTGTTGAGATGAGGTGATGTTGTCTTCCCAGAGTATCAGTTTAGTTGCTTATGTTTTAGCTTTCCCCTTACATTCTCGTATATTCAATGTACTGACGTCATTCCACCTGCATCTTATTTATGATGCAGATACAGGTGTTCAGGGTCATCAATAGGTACTTCGTTGATCCCATTGCATTCTAGCTAGCTTTGGTGAGCCTCCTTGCTTTCTCAATGACTTCACATTATTCTTTTGTTCATGTTAGGTTGTCGGGGGTCTTGTCCCGATATCCATCATATTATTTAGAGGCTTCATAGACAATAGTAATTGATGAGTCTTTTGCCATTTCCCTTGTTAATTTTTTAAAGACTTTGAGTTGTTTGTTTTGTTCATTTAGATACTTTCAGACATCTATTGAGTTAATCGGTTATTGAGACCTTATGAGTTAATCTTTGCAATTGAGCTCCTATTTTACTTGAGTGACTCTTCTGCTAAGTAGTAAAGCAAGCCAAGGGTTCACTTGGGGACCAACGATGGTTCTCGAGTGCCAGCCACGTCCAGGGTGTAGGAACGAGGCGTGACAAAGTCTCTTTTTATTTTTATGTATTTGGACATTCTTTCTTAATATTTTATTTATTTATGTATGTATTATCATTCTCCAAGCAAGTATGATTAAAAAAGACTTTGTAATAATGAACAATGTGTTGTTAGTATGTGATTGTTCTCTTTAATAGTCAATTTACGGAATATAATATAGTTTGATTACAATATTTGTTAGATTTGAAGAGATGATTATTATTTATTGTTATTACAATTGAAAAATAATTTACAGATGCATTACATATAGTTTAGATTTCTTTCTTTCTTTTGGTATAATCACTTTCAATTGGTATGATATTTTATTTATTCATAATTATTTTTTTATTCAATTGGTAGCATATGATGAAGAGTTTGACATATGGAGCACAAAATATGAGGGCGGATCTACTTGCAAAGAAAGATGGTAGAAGAAAAATATTTTTTGAAGCATAAGTAAGGATTATTTTTGTTAGATTTTTTTTTTTACTTTGACTTGTATAAGTAAGGTAGCTACTTTTGCTAGATTTTTTTTAAACTTTAGTTTGTATAAGTAACTTAACTACATGTGTTGACAATGCTACTCATTTGGTTCTTTACTATTCTATTTTTTTGTCATGAAGCACAATTAATATAACTATCTTAATTCAAAAAAAATTTATGATGATCACGAGCTTCATTTTATTATTCTTGTAAGAAAATAATTAAAAATAAAATTTTAATTCTATGATGTCTTTTTTATATGTAAAAATCTGTTTTCGTCATTTTTTTTTTGTTTGAAATATATTTAATTTTTTATGCAGTCACCAACTATTTTATTTTTTTGTTTATTATTGTATTTCTATCTATTATTTTCACATTTATTTATTTATTTTAAAAAATAAAATTAATACATGATTATTAGTACAATTAATGTCTAATAAAATTCATAACTCATGTCTCTTCATTTAACTTGTAACTTCTACTCTTAAATATTGTTATAACTTTTTCATGTTTCTTTTTCATAATTTTTATAAATATTTAATTAATATTTAAAAATTATAAAAAAAATTAATAATAAAGACACAATGAAGAACTTCAAAAGTTTTTTTTTTACTAAATTAGAGTTTGTATAGAGGATAATAAAAAATATGTAATACAATATATTGTTATTTCATGACATGATCTCTTATTTCATTACTTTACCAAGGTAAATATTTTATTCTAATATATACATATAAATAGTTTGCACTTAAAAAATAGAAAAAAATAATTTTTTTAAAAAAAGATGAAAAAGTGTATCACAGATGAAGAGAATATCAACATCGTCTATATATCTGATACTAACATGAATATAAATGTTATTGTCAAATAAACATTTCTTATAGTTGCGCGAAGTGTAGACAATTTCACTACTTTTGAAATATACTTAAATAAAAGGGTTATTTTTATAATTAAATTTACTTAATTTATTCTTTATGCACGGTACAAATATGTAAAGCACGAAAATAAAGTTAAATACCTAAACTACCACTCTAGCAGCTGGTTAAGATTAAGGACAAATTTGGTACATTTTAATGAGAATTGGGTTTTTTGGTAATTTTAAATAAAGTATCATCTTAGAATCTGATTGTACAATTAAACATAAGCAACACATAAATGAAAAACCACAAATATCCCTAACTCTAGTTAATCAGGGAGTTCAACTCTCCTTTATATATGTAGTAAAGTAAAGTAATATATATATATATATTACCCTTATTTATAAGGCAACAACATTAGGACTAACAGTGCAATTGAGTATTGTACCCAAAGTTATTTGAGTGGTACTTTTAATGTGCATCTATTTGTTTAGCACGTGTATATGCTTCTTTTTCCCTGCAAATGACGCGTATACAACAAGTTCTTTCTCCTCTGCAATCTTCTCGATACCGCCGGTAAGCTTCTTTTTTTCCTCTTTCACTTTTCTATTTTGCTCATTCACTTGAGTATTTCTACCTCTTCTCCCGGAATTTTGGGTTAAACTTTGTTGTTGGATCTAATGGACGCCGTAAGCTTCCGCTTTTTTTGTCCTGTTTTGGTGATTTTGTGTTCGATTATTTTGATACTGATTTCAATTTTTGTTGCTTTGTTGGTATGTGGTTGTAGGTCTGTTGCATGGATAGAATTCCTATGTTGAATCCACTTCTTCATCTCATATGCACAAGATTTCCTCATCATAGTTAGACTAAACAAAATGAGAATTTTTTTTCAATAATATTTAGTTACTCATCATTGACATGACAAATAATGGTGGTAAGTCTAACGAGAAGATTTAGTCAAAGGATACAATGAAGAATTCTGGGAGTAAAGAACTAGAAGAGTTTACGGCTGTAAAAAAAGTCAAATTTCTATGTGCTTCATCCTTCTCTATATTGAGAGATTAAATGTAAATACTTATACCAAAAGTAATATAAGTCCAAATATTCTTAAGGCATTTACAAAATACTCTTGGTTCTGTATTTCTAGAGAGTAATATAATTTCTTTGTTCTCATATGTTATTAGAGAATGTTGATAAATCAATTAGATTTCGAGCACCAATTTCGTTACTTATATAAGCTGTCTGTTCTTATATGTGATTTGGTGATATGGCAGATATATAGATGAAAGAATACACACATCTAGGTGTTGTAAGCTGGAGTTTTGTTGATTTGATCTAACTAATAGAAAAAAGGGAATCCTACCAGAGCAACCATGGTACTTCAAAATTGGTAAGGATCGTTGGTATTACTGCTACTTCAGGAGGAGTGATATGTTCTCCCTTTATTTAGTAGTACAAAAATTGATAAGTTGCTTAAGCTACTATTATATTGTCGCAATTGGATTACGTGTTATCTTTCTGTTCCATTTGAATTTCATATTTGCCCTTTGCCAGGAACTATCGAGGCATTGTTTTGTTAGTAGAACTACTAATAAAGAACATTTTACTTAATAGAAAATATTTTGTTGCCATTGAAACTGGACCGAGTTAAAAAATCAGTTTTAACAAATTAGTAATATGCTTTCTATCTTGTTGCGGTTAGTTGTTATATCGTTGGACATTAACAATTTTAAAATTTAAATTTTAAAGACGGTGAAACTGAAACATGCTTCTGCTCAAGTATAAGTATTTGTTAGTTCTCTGTCATTGTTGTTTTAGAACTTTTTCTACTTTATGTGTGATATTTTAAAACTGATTCAGCCTATACTTCAAAATTTTGTGTTCTTTGGTCTCAATATTGCATCTTCCAAGTTCCTCCTGTAGTCTGTAGTTTACAACAATGCTTGTAGATTTTATAGATTTTTTTCTACAATATAGTCATTCATGTAAATAAATAATTTACAATGTGGTGATTTGTCCTACAATATCATCATTAATCTAAATGCTTTGTACTTCTTTCTTTGGTGATTCCTCCCTGTCCTTTAAAAAGAGAACAAAAAGTGGAATGACAGGAGAGATTTTGAAAGTCTCTTTTTATGACAAAATTCTAAGCTCTACTACAGCTTGGATGGATGCCTCCATTCAAGAATAGATCATAGTGAAAGTATGTTACTTTCAAGTCCCTTTTTTATTGTTACAAGATTTTCTTGCCTGCAATAGATATCACCCTTGAGGATATCCATACTTACTTGCAAATCTGTGCCACAAATAAATTTAACATCGCTTGTAATTCGATCTGTGAGATATTGAGTTGTTGGTAAGCTACCCAAATCCAAGTTATTGTGCACATTATAGACAAATAAAAGGTAACTGATTATTCCACTATTTAATTTATCTTCCTACTAATTTATTTCCTCCCAAAAGAGAAGAGTAAGAAAAAAAGACACAAGAAAATGCATCTAGCTAAATTCTTTATATCTTGCCAAGATATTAGTGTCTGGTGTCAAAAAAGTGATAACAATAAATACTTAAAACTCAGTATCTAAGCAATATCATACAAAGCAAAATACAAATAAATAGGTACAAATGCATATGCACAGTAAAGAAACAGAACATCAACAAAGAGTAGAAAATTAGTCTCATAAACTAAAAATGAAAGCCAAAAGACATTACCATGTTATTGACCTAAAGAGTGTTACTTGTAATTGGTTTAGAGCTTTTAGGGAATATTGCTTCAATACTTGACATGAATATCAAATGATCTTTGAATTTATGCAACATATCTCCATTTGGTGGACAGTAAATATGAATCTCCATTTGGTGGACATCCAAGTGGACATTTACTATAACCTGAGATATTGTGAAACTCAAATATCATCCAAAATGTACTTAGACTATACTTGAGCTTCTAGCATATTCATCTTTTAAGTTTTTACCTTTACATGTAAGATAATTCATTTGCAATCTAAGCATTAGTATAACTAGTTAACCAAATAGAGAATCCTCCCAGTCGTAGGTCTCCTTAGCAAATAATCCTAATGACTCATTTTGGCCTTTAGTTTTGTTATACATGATGTTCTTTGTTCTCTCTTATTTATGATTGTCGAGTCATCATTATGCATTGTTTTATTAACTTGCTCTATCTTAGAATAATTTTACTTATTATTTCAGGCTTCTTTATTATGTTTATCAATCTTTCTATGTTTTTATGTTCGTTCTTGATGAATTAAGTTTATTGGGATTTCTGGAGAGAACTACACTCTTATTAAGCTCATGATAGCTCTTTTGTTATTATGTTCCTTAATTGTCTTGCTGGAAGTTCGCCACGTTAACAATCCTTTGAGTTTTATACCCTGGCCGCGTGATGCCATCTCAATTATTTTTACAAGAGAATTAACCTATATTAAGAAGTCTGGAGCCTGTGGTTTAATTCAAAAAACACATAATTGAAAAGTCACATTACTAATACAAGAGTTATCTTATTAGTTGAGATATTGAAACCTTTATTTATTAAGAATATAGATATTTTTTGATGAATGGAAAGCTTTTAGAAGAAAAGCAACTCTTCAGTCAAGATTACCAAAAGAACAAGGAGGAGTGCATCCACAAATTCATGACACGAGAGCATTGTGAAAGTTTACAACTTTGCTGCTCTGTATGTCTGTAATGACATGGATGAACATGATTATTTCTTTGTGTGTGAGTCTTTGCAACTCACAAGAAAATTATGGTCAATACTTGATCTATATGCAAGAACTACTTTAGTCAATTTTATTATTTAAACCTTTCACGAAAGATAATTCAATTTCTTACTTGTTGATTTTTCCTTTTGGTTCATTTGAATTTTTAGGTGTCGAATGAAAACATATCTCTATTTGACAGAGTCAATCAAGATGTGGGACTATACTGGGTATGTTATTGTTTTGGAAAGTCAACATATTGATAGAGCTTTTTCTAAAAATAACAGATGTAAGCTTTCCCCCAACAATTTCATAACAATTATTTTTGTTCGTTCCTTTGCTGTTAGATTTGTGTGTTGTTTATCGAATTACATAAAATTTACTTGATTGTACTCATTTTTTTGGATCAGGTGTTTGTACTTTGTTCAATAGAAATTGCAGGTATCAATCTCAAGTGTGGTTGCACTTCTATCCATATGTAAGTGTTGTCTCATTTGTTATCTAGAAATTTGACTTGCACATACACATTATTGGTATTACTACTTTATGATTGATTCGGTTGTTGCTTATGATGGTAATATTTACATGTATTGCTATATTCGTTAAAATTTATGTCTGGAAATAGTGGCAGACGAAGCATAAGCTTGATGGGTTCCATTGTGGCGATTACGATTCATGACCCATATGTGATTTTAAAAGTGTAATGTTTTCAGTAGTAAGAACCTAAAGGATGAATCCGTGAAATTTAAATATTGAATCCTCTTCTTCGGCTAGAATGTGAAGGCAATCTTAACCAATACTCTTTAGTGCGTAGTGCAGATTACTCCTTACTAGGTGGTTACCATTTGAGAATTTTGGTAGGCCTTTTCCTGAAATTTTAGTGTCATATATATGAGATATTCCAGAGTGAACCTTCAAACTTCATAATTGAATTCCATTGTTTTTCCAAGTGTGATTCCATCTATTCTACAAGTTAGAAGACAATTACAAAATGAAAAAGAAGAGGGTTACCATCAAAGTAATTCATAGTTTTTCTGTGTATCTTAAAACTGCTGAAATTTTGAGTAAACATTCAATTGTGAGTACTATGCCCTCCTTTGGATTGTCAATATAGTAATTCCGACTACTGAGCTTGAATTGGGTTGCCCCTCTAATCGAGATCGTAATTTTACATGGGCATATTTACTTTTTTTGTATTCATTTTTGTTTGGATGGTGTCTGATCTTCTTATGCCCTCGACTTTTATTCCAGATGACTTCCCACAAGTGATCATTACCCTTTGTTGAAAACAGTGGTGCTTGAGGACTATTTGTGCATATTTCATGTAGGGAGCTTTTAGAAGTGTGTTAATGGAAGTCATCCTTTAATCTTCTTATTGTTTCATTTTTTAAGGAGCTATGCTTCAACACGCTGAGGATTCGGTCTCTAAAACTTCAGGAAATTTAATCTACATAGTCAAATTGTATAAACAATGATTGCTTTACAATGATTGATCTCAACTCCATCATTGGCCTATGAATTGCAAGGGAGTATAATTTACAAGCTCTATCTAAGATCCGTATGATCGGATGAACAATTTATTAGTCATTGTTTAGGTTATTTTGTTCCAATGAAGGTATTCTTAAAAATATACTTTTATGTACTTATTTGGCATACTTATACATCAATACATCTTTAAATGCTTATAATTGTGTTGTAACTTTATCGACCTTTCGTAATATCAGGTCATAATTTTTCATGTGCTACTTTTTCATTTTTCTTTTAATTGAACTCCTATCTTGCGCCTCCAAATGATGATGTAAAGATCTACCGTTTAAAAATATAAATTGTTGGGCCCGTGCTTACACGGGCCATGCCCATCTAGTATATATATATATATATACCAAAGCAAGGGCAAAAGCACGAAAGGTTGACAAGTAGCTACTTAATACCATGTCACTTTGCAGTTTTAAAACAACACTAAAAAAAGATAAGAAATTAATAGATTTTAAAATAACTATTTAAATAGAAAATAAAATTCCAATAAACGAAAAAAAGAAAAGAAAAAGAAAGATACACAGGAAAGAAACACCAACTAACTTAATCTACCCCTAAAATTTCTCACCAACTTATTTAACTTCTTAAATTCCCCAAAACTCAACAATATTCTTCAATAAATTAAACAAAGTAATTTTATTTTATTTTATTTATTTATCTCAATGGGCAAAATACTTATTAGTAATAGATAAAAATTGTCAAGGCTACAACGATCTCATCAACACATTGAAAGGTAAGTCTTTGCATATTTCTTTACTATTTTTGTTATTTTTATTTTGACTATTGTCCTCGAAATTAAAGTAGTAGACCTCAAGTAACTGCACTAATTTTTAATTCTTTTGTTTGAATGGTATTATTAATATAAGTGTCACGCTCCGAGCCTACATCCTGGGAAAGACTGACACTCGAGAACCATTTCTGGCCCAAAGCAAACCCTTGGCCTGGCTAGACTCTCAGCGGAAGACTTTAAGCATTATTACAATAATCAAATGTACTCATAAAACAACTATCTCAAATTAAACTCAAAACTTTTAAGGATAAAACATTCAACTAGCCATGGATGACAACTCAAGTCTTAACATAAGAAATAACAATGTAAAGACAACTGAACTACTAACTGTCTATGAAGCCTCTAAAACAAGGAGAAATGTCGGGACAAGACCCCGATCATCCTAATAACTAAAGTACTAAAACAATGAAAAAGGAGCCCTCCGAAAAGCAATGAGGCTCACCAACTGACTCTGAGTGCTCAACTGGATCAGCGAGGCGCTGGATGCTGATCTTGGTTACCTGTGTCTGCATCATAAAATGATGCTAGCCAAATGACATCAGTACATTGAATGTACGCATATGTGAGGGGAATACTAAAAAAGACATAAGCTTGAAAGGAATCTGAAAAGAACACCTACCTTGGCTTTACTCAACTCATGAATAACTCAACTCAAATGCAAAGTAAACACCAATAATGGTGCATTTATATAAAGCATTTAAAACAGGAGGTAGCAACTCATTTTGTTAAAGAAATACTGTAACAACTCAGTTTACATATAAAGTAATATAATACTGTGGGAGTTTCTCTAACCGAAAACCACCACTATGAGCCTAAGTGATGATACATCATCTTACCCACGCTGCCAGAACTGTCCTATACTTTGCCGTCATATTGAACACCTTAACTAAGTGGATCCACTGGTCTATGCTTAATAGCACTAAGGAATCATCTAAAAAGTATGATCCTTTCTACCCATGATGGCTACATGGTTTATGGAGACTTGAGTTATTACGAACTCGCGTCCCCATATCGGTGCTCAATACTACTCCCAAAATATACTCAGCTCATATGTTTTTTTAAAAAAAATCTTTCTTTGGTTTGAGATAATTACTCAAAACTTAGCTTAAAAGCTCTCTTGGAAATCGGTGTTCTCTTTCTTGCTCAAATGTGAAAACATTTTAACTCTTGGGAATAATTAGTTCCCGTATAATCTTTGAAGAAATGAACTCTACTCTTACTCGTTACTCAACTCAAAACTTAAGTCTTGAAACAAAGTTAAAACGTTTGTAAAAGACTTGAAAAACTCTATGAACTTCTCTTGACTTGACTCTTAATTTTCCTTGAATTGAATTTATGTTCAAGGATTGTGATTTGTGATAGGAAAGATCTCATGATGTTTAAGAGTGTTTTTAGATAGTTAAACATGAGAAACGATCAAGAAATCACTGTCTGGAAACAAGTCCGCGAGATGCATTTAAATATTTGATCGCATAATTTATTTTTTGAAATAGAGGAGTCCGCGTTTTTTGCGCGATGCGGAGGTGATTTTTGTGCATTGGGGGAGCAAGTCCGCGACGCGGACTTGCGTGCCAAACCCTGCTCGACTTTTTCCTTCTTCGTTTTCTCACCCCAATTCGCCTAAATCCGATTCTTTTTCTCAATCACTCTTTAGATTCAATTACCCAGTATATATACACAAGAATATAACTCAAAACAACTCTTAAATCGACACGATTCCATCAAGAACTCCGCAATCCCATCAAATCTCAAGAACTAAAGAAAACTTCAAGAACATAATTCAAGAACAACATACTTTCAACTTTCTAGAAATGAATTTCGCTGAGACAAACATGATTGGCGCATGGGTGAATGAACCCAACGCTATGAAAGTCTCACATACCTCGTAGGATTGAATCCTTGGCCTACTCCACAACCAAAATCGCAAGAACTTGACGAATCTTAAACTTATCTTCTCCTTTCTCCTCTTTTCTCTTCTCTCAAAGCCCTAGCGTATTTGTTAATTACGTAAAATGAACTAACTTAGTTTAGGCCCCACATAACTTACTAAAAACGAAATAATTTAATTGGGTAGTTAAAAGACCATTATACCCTTCCAAAATCTGGTTTAAATTTTCTTATCTAGATATCCCGACTTTAAATGGGCATATTTCCTTCATACGAACTCGAAATTGAGCAAACTCGGAGGCGTTGGAAAGTTAATTCAAAGATATTTCCTACCATATCTAGTAGAACACCTAACTCATCTTGATATAGGAGTTATGGTCATTTAAAGTTGACCCAAAACTCAAACTTAACATAACTTAACCAATTTTCCAGATTTTTCATTCTTTCCAACAACGACTCTTTCTAGTCTAGCTCTTTCTAGTTATTTAAAATAGAGAGATGTTACAATATCTACCCCTTGGGAACATTCATCCTCGAATGAGATTACTCTTAATAGGTTAATGGTGTAACATCAATCATTCAGTTCCAACACCCAACAAGCAAATCTAACACATCAAGTATATGAATTAAAGAATACTAAGAAGAGTATTAGTACCTTGGTATGGAATTTCTCCGGGCTCAAAGAGATGTGGATATCTCTTCTTCATATATTCCTCAGCTTCCTAAGTAGCTTACACAATAAACTGGTTTCTCCAGAGAACTTTGACTGATACTACTTCCTTAGTCCTCAACTTGTGAACTTGGCTATCTAGAATCTGAACTGGAATCTCCTTATAAGATAAGCTATCCTAGATATCAATATCTTTAGTTGGTATGATAAGTGAAGGATATCCCATGCACTTCTTCAACATGGAAATATGAAATACCGGATGAACCGCTGCTAAATCTTGTGGTAGCTCTAACTCATAAGCTACATTGCCAATCCTCTTGGATATTCTGTAAGGACCAATATACCGGGGACTAAGTTTCCCCTTCTTACCAAACCTCATAACACCCTTCATGGGTGAAGCTTTCAATTAGACCCAATCATCTACTTCGAACTCTAACTCCCTTCTCCTAATATCAGCGTAGAATTTCTGAGGACTCTGCAGTGTTTTCAACCTTTCTTAAATCACTTTCAGTTTCTCCATAACTTGATGCACCAAGTCTGGTCCTATCAACCCATCTTCACCAACTTCAAACCATCCAATAGGAGATATGCATTTTCTCCAATAAAGAGCTTCATAAGGAGCCATTTGGATGCTACAGTGGTAACTATTATTGTAATCGAACTCAAAGAGAGGTATGTGATTATCCCAATTACCCTTGAAATCAATCACACATGCCCTCAACATATCTTCTAAAGTATTAATAGTGCGCTCTGCTTGCCCATCTGTCTGAGGATGAAAGGCAGTACTTAAGTTCACCTTTGAACCTAAGCCTTTTTGGAAAGATTTCCAGAACTATACAGTAAATTGCGCACCTATGTCTGAAATAATTGAAACTGGCACCCCATGAAGTCTAACTACCTCTTGAATACACAACTTAGCATAATCCTCTGCTGTATGGGTAGTCTTTACCGACAAAAAGTGGGCTAATTTTGTCATTCTATCAACAATCACCCAAATAGAATCATGTTGCCTGCGAGACCTTTGGTAAACCTGTGATGAAGTCCATATTAATAGTCTCCCATTTCCATTCTGGAAGTTCTATATTTTGAGCCAAACCACCGAGCCTTTAGTGCTCTACTTTAACTTGTTCGCAATTCGTACACTTCCCAACAAACTCTGCAATGCCCTCTTCATACTACTCCACCAATAAACCTCTCTCAAGTCACGATACATTTTTGTGGAACCCGGATGAATGGAATATCTGGAGCTATGAGCTTCCTCCATGATCCTTTCTTAGAGATCATCCACCTTTGGTACACACAACCTACCTTGATACATCAATACACAATCTCCACCTTGTTCAAAAGCCATTACTTTTTGCTTATGAACATTCGCCTTCAATTGAAGCAAAACATGATCTTTGTCTTGCTTCTCTTTTACTGCTGACACTAATGATGATTCAGCCCCATTCATCACCACTACTCCTCCTTCTGTGGAATTCATTAGTCGAACTCCTAAGCGTGCAAGTCTGTGCACATCTTTTGCTAACTCTCTCTTGTCTTCCTCAAAATGGGCGGTACTACCCATGGACGACATGCTCAAGGCATCCGCAACAACATTAACCTTACGTGGGTGATAAAGAATACTCATGTCATAATCTTTGAGTAACTCCAACTACCTCTTTTATCTGAGATTGAGCTCCTTCTAATTAAACACATACTGAAGACTCTTGTGATCGGTGAACACATCTACATGAACACCATAAAGATAATGGCGCCATATTTTTAAAGCAAATACTACGGTAGCCAATTATAGATCATGGGTTGGGTAATTCCTCTCATGAACTTTCAACTGTCTGGAGGCATAAGCTATAACCTTGCCATTTTGCATCAACAAACAACCCAAACCAGCTCTAGACGCATCACAATACACAACAAAACCTTGAGTACCTTCTGATAAAGTCAAAACTGGGGCACTCCTTTTCAATTCCTAAAAGTTTTTCTCACAAGCTTCATACCATTGAAACTTCATTGTTTTCTGAGTCAACTTGGTCAAAGGGGATGAAATAGATGAAAACCCCACTACGAACCTTCTATAATAGCTGGTCAAACCCAAGAAACTGCTAATATCAGTTGGAGATGTTGGTCTAGGCCAATTCTGCACTGCCTCTATTTTCTAGGTATCAACTTTAATTCCCTCTCCAGACACAATATGGCCTAAGAATACATAGAATAAAGCCAAAACTCACACTTAGAGAACTTGACATACAACTCTCTATCCTTTAGAGTTTGGAGAACTATTCTGAGATGACTAACATGATCTCCTTCATTCCTCGAATAGATTAGTATGTCATCAATGAATACGATAACAAACATATCTAACTAAGGCTTGAATACTCTATTCATAAGGTCCATGAAGGCTGCAGGCACATTGGTCAAACCAAAGGACATAACTAGGAACTCATAATGACCATAACGGGTCCTGAATGTTGTCTTTGGAATGTCAGATTCCTTACCCTCAACTGATGGTAGCCTGATATGAGGTCTATCTTAGAAAAATAGGTGGCACCCTGAAGCTGATCGAAAAGATCATCAATTCTCAAAAGAGGATACTTATTCTTGATGGTAACCTTGTTCAACTGGCGATAATCTATACAGATTCTAAGGGAACCATCCTTCTTCCTCACAAATAAGATTGGAACGCCCCAAGGTAAGACACTTGGTCGAATAAAACCCTTATCTAGGATATCTTTCAACTGCTCCTTCAACTCTTTTAACTCTGCTGGTGCCATTCTATATGGTGGAATAGAAGTAGGATGAGTATCGGGAATAATATCTATACCAAAGTATATCTCTCTCTCGGGAGGGACTCCGGGTAGATCATCAACAAAGACTTCTGGAAACTCACTCACAATTGGAATTGACTCAATAAGAGCTGTCTCAACACTAGATTCATTAACTCAGACTAAGTGATAGACACAACCCTTGGAAACAAATTTTATCGCCTTAAGGTACGAAATGAAATGACCCTTAGGCACTGCTGAACTACTACTCCATTCTATAACTGGCTCATTAGGAATTTGGAACCTAACAACTCGAGTTCTACAATCAATGGAGGCATAACAGGCATGAAGCCAGTCCATACCTAGAATGACATCAAAATCTACCATGTCTAACTCAACTAAATCAGCCATGTTGTTCTTGTGCTTGATGGAAATGACACAATCATGATATAGTCGCTCAACTAGAATAGACTCCTCAACTGGTGTAGAAACACAAAGGGGTTCACAAGGTTTCTCAGGAAGAACATCAAAATTATTGGTAACATAAGGAGTCACAAAAGATAAACTTACTCCTGGGTCTAGCAAAGCATAAACATCAAGAGTAAAGATTTTGATCATACCAGTGACAACATATAGAGAATTCTCTTGCTCTTGACGACTAGTGATCGCATAAAGGCGGTTTGCTCCTCCGCCAGTACTAGAAGTAGCTGCTCTAGGTGCAACCCTGTCTGGTGGAGCAACTGATGAAGATTGGGCTCTATTGCCTTGATTCCCATTACCTTGCCGGTTCTTAGGGAACTCTTTCATGAAGTGACCCTTTTGTCAACATTTGAAACAACCTGTGGAGCCATCGCGACACTGACCTGGGTGAGTCCTACCACACTTAGCACATGCAGGAGCCCAGTTACCTCCTTGTTCCACACTACCCTGAGACTGTGCAGGTCTAGCTCTGAAGTTCTGTGAATTCTGACCATTATACTCACCTTTGTTTTTGGGTGCAGGTGCACTAGCAGATGATGGAGCAGGTCCCTTTTTCTTTTGTTGGAAAGAAGACCGGTTCACATTATTCCTCTGCTGCCCGGACTCATTCCCTGTCTTTGCTTTCTTATTTCTAAAGTCCTCCCTATCCCTCAGCTTCTCTTCCTCAACCTGCTGCACATAAACCATCAACCTTGCTATATCCATGTCCCCAATTAACATGGCTGCCTTGCCCTCTTTAATTGACAGACGGGACAACCCAACAACATATAGACTCATTCTTCTTCTCATATCCGCAACCATCTCCGAAGCATATCTGGAAAGTTAGGTGAACTTCAAGCTGTACTCATGAACCTTAGTGAATCCTGCTGAAGAATGATAAACTCTCGTACCTTGGCCTCTCTCAGTTCTCAGGGAAAGAAACGCCCCAAGAAGGCCTCCTCAAAATAAGCCCAACTCGCAAGTGGTGCTCCTTCAGCTCTACCCTCCTTCCATTGGTCAAACCAAGTCCTAGCAACATTCTTCAGTTGATATGCAACTAGTTCTACTCGCTCAACATTGACAACGTGCATAACTTCAAATACCTTTTGCAGTTCCTCAATAATGTTCTCTGGATCCTCAGTAGTGCTTGAACAAGTGAAACATGGAGGATTCATCCTCAAGAACTCTCAATCCTCGAAGTATCAGCCACTTCTTGTCTAGATCATCTTTGTTGCCCAACCTGGTTAGTCACATCTTGGCTTAAAATTCGAATCGCTTCCCTGAACTCAACATTCGTGACTTCTCCTTGGGGTTGCACTTTAGGTGCATTAGGTACCCCTTGCTCCTCAATGTTCCTCCTAGCAGGACGACCACATATAGCTCTTCATGGAGGCATGATTAACTAAAAGACACGCGCAAGAATGAGTTAGAAGATTTTTTTATAGATCAAACTCTAACGCACGAAATGAGTGTGAAAGAAGTGAGGTAATTTCCTAAGTGTTAGAGCCTCCTAATTATAAATGTGGTGTGCTTCATATTGATAACTAGGACTCTACAGACACGACTTCATAGACTCCCTAAGACTCTTGAACTCTGTGCTCTGATACCAAGTTTGTCATGCCCCGAGCCTACACCTTGGGAGGGACTAACACTCGAGAACCATTTCTGTCTCCACATGAACCCTTCGCCTGGCTAGACTCTTAAAGGAAGACTCTAAGCATTATTACAATAATCAAATGCACTTATAAAACAACTATCTCAAATTAAACTCAGAACATTTAAGGATAAAACATTCAACTAGCCATAGATAGCAACTCAAGTCTTAACATAAAAAATAACAATGTAAAGACAACTGAAAAACTAGCTGTCGATGAAGCCTCTAAAACAAGGAGGGATGTCGGGACAAGACCCCCGATCATTCTAACAAGTAAAGTAGTAAACAATGAAAAAGGAGCCCTTCAGAAAGCAATGAGGCTCACCAACTGACTCTGAGTGCTCAACTGGTTCAATGAGGAGCTGGATGCTGATCCTGGTTACTTGTGTCTACATCATAAAATGATGCAGGCCAAATGACATTAGTACATTGAATGTACGAGTATGCGAGGGGAATACTAAACAAGACATAAGTTGGAAAGGAATCTAATAAGAACACTTACCTTGGCTTTACTCAACTCATGAATAACTCAACTCAAATGCAAAGTAAATAACAATAATGGTGCAGTGATTCAAAGCATTTAAAATAGGAGGTAGCAACTCATTTTGTTAAAGAAATGTAGTCACAACTCAGTTTACATATAAAGTAATATAATACTGTGGGAGTTTTTCTAACCGACAACCAGCACTATGAGCTTAAGTGATGATACAACGTCTTGCCCACGCTACCGGAACTGTCCTATACTTTCCCGTCATATAAAATGCCTTAACTAAGTGGATCCACTAGTCTAAGATAAAAAGCACTAAGGAATCATCTAAAAAGTATGATCCTTTCTGACCATGATGGCTACATGGTTTATGGAGACTTGAGTTATTACGAACTCGCATCCCCATATCGGTGCTCAATACTACTCCCAAAATATACTAAACTCATATCAACAAAAATCTTTCTTTTGTTTGAGATAATTACTCAAAACTTATCTTAAAAGCTCTCTTGGAAATCAGTGTTTCATTTTTTGCTCAAAGGTGAAAATATTTTAACTCTTGGGAATACTTAGTTCCAGTATAATCTTTGAATAAATGAAATCTACTCTTACTCTTTACTCAACTCAAAACTTAAGTCTTGAAACAAAGTTCAAACGTTTGTAAAAGACTTTTGAAAACTCTATGAACTTCTGTTGACTTGACTCTTAACTTTCCTTGAATTGCATTTATGGATTCAAGGATTTTGATTTGTGATAGGAAAGAACTCATGATGTTGAGGAGTATTTTTTAGATAGTTAAACATGAGAAACGATCAAGAAATCACTGTCTGGAGACAAGTCCGCGACGCGGGGATGAATTAAAATATTTGATCGCAAAATTTATTTTTTGAAACAGAGGAGTCTGTGTCTTCTCTGCAACGCGGATGTAATTTTTGTGCATTGGGGTAGCAAGTCCGCGACGCGGACCTGCGTGCCAAAACCTGCTCGACTTTTTCCTTCTTTATTTTCTCACCCCAATTCGCCTAAATCCAATTATTTTTCTCAATCCCTCTTTAAATTTAAATACCCAGTATATATACACTAGAATATAACTCAAAACAACTCTTAAATCGACACGATTCCATCAAGAACTCCATAATCCCATAAAATATGAAGAACTAAAGCAAACTTCAAGAACATCATACTTTCACTTTCTAGAAACAAATTTAACTGAAACAAACATGATTGGTGCGTGGGTGAACGAACCCAACACTATGAAAGTCTCACATACCTCGTGGGATTGAATCCTTGGCGAACTCCACAACCAAAATAACAAGAACTTGACGAATCTTGAACTTTCTTCTCCTTTCTCCTCTTTTCTCTTCTCTCAAAGCCCTAGTGTATTTCTTAATTGCGTAAACTGAACTAAGTCAGTTTAGACCTTACATAACTTA
Organism: Solanum piurae; assembly: GCA_029582685.1. Classification (NCBI taxonomy): domain Eukaryota; kingdom Viridiplantae; phylum Streptophyta; class Magnoliopsida; order Solanales; family Solanaceae; genus Solanum; species Solanum piurae. Next base: position 19,096 of record JAJOOO010021269.1, read on the forward strand.
CTAAAATGAAATAATTTAATTGGGTAGTTAAAAGACCATTATACCCTTCCAAAATCCGGTTTAGACTTTCCTTATCTAGACAACCCGACTTCAAATTGGAATATCTCCTTCATACGAACTCGAAATTGAGCAAACTCGGTGGCGTTGGAAAGATAATTGAACCTTCCTACGATATCTAGTAGTACACCTAAATCATGCTGAGATAGGAGTTATGGTCATTTAAAGTTGACCCAAAACTCAAACTTAACATAACTTAACCAATTTTCCAGATTTTTCATTCTTTCCAAAAACGACTCCTTCTAATTCTAGATCTTTCTAGTTCTTTCAAATAGCGAGATGTTACAATAAGTTATTGTCAAATCATTAACAAATCAGTTTCAATGGTTTAAAAACATTAATATCCTCAAGACTAATATAAACTGTACTTATTAGTAATAGATAAAAATTGTCAAGGCTACAATGATCCCTACAACACATTGAAAGGTAAGTCTAGACCTAAAACAATATTGTTCTTTAGATGCATAACACTAATTTATTTTTAAAATACTCATGTTGTAATTGAAAAGAAAATAACTCAATTACTAATTGCACTTAAAAACAAATTAAAATTTATAAGAAATAAATGTAAACTTTATAATAATTATAAAAGAACTTCATTTATTATTGATGTAAAATTTAATTATTGAGTCTATCCTTCATAATTTTACAACGATAATAATAAGAACCATATTTTTTCTATGACCTATATTTAGAAATATTGAATAAAAAAATAATAAATAAAGGTTAAAATAATATATAGAATTTTTTTGCCAATAATAAAAAAAGTTTTTCTTTTTAATTTCTAATTGCATATATTAAAATAATAATATCTATCTACATATAATAGGAGTGAAAAAAGGGAATAAACCACAATTTTTCTCAAAATTTCATATTTTAAATGTCACGACCAAAATTCACATGTTGTAAGGACACCTACGTTCCCAATTGATAGGTAAGCCGGACCCCTAGTTTTACCAATTTAACTAAGTAATTAAGGTAAAAGTAAACAACGAGTAGAATATCTCCAACACTAAGTCCTTCATAAATACGAAATGCGGAAAGCTAAAATACCACTCAAGAATTGGTGTCATAAGTCCAAGAGCTTCTAAAATACGGTGCAAGTTTAAAACTAAAATGACAAGCCTAAACATAAGAGATATCTGAATACAAAAGAAACAAAATAAATAATAAAATAGAGCAAGGTGTGGGCTGAGGAACAATCAAGCATCTCACCATAACTCCAAGATACTCAAGCTTGGACTCAAAAGGCTCCACGAGATGTGTTCGTTTTAGGAAATGAATCTGCACCAAAAATAGTGCAAAAAGTGTAGTATGGGTACGAAACCACGTGTACCCAGTATATCTCATAGACCGACAATGAAAAAGTAGTGACATGAGTTCATATAAAAAAATCATCCTTTTACTTATACAAGTCTAGATTATACTTACCAGTCAAGTTTCATTAAATAGGGATAATCAATGTCACGTAATGTCCAACCACTAATAAAGCACATAATAAAAAAGAATGAAAGATATAATGAGATGCAATGCAATGTGACACCATGAAATGATATGTCTCAGATACCATGTACTCTCTCAACCGTATACACATGATACTCCTCAGAAATACATCGAGATTTCATGACCCATGGGGCACTCGCGAGGTCCATATACCGACATGGATGATCTCCACGTGTTTGTGTGGACGATCTCAATACACTATCATAAAATTAGATAATTTTGGCACGGACGATCTCCACGTGCCCAAATTATAATCTTAACATCTCACAATTCCCAGCACGGAGGATCTCCACGTGCCTAATCTATACTGAATCTCATGTCAATGCATGGATTTCAATAAAAGGGGATAATGGTGCATCTCAATTAATCAAATATCATCATATTATATAATACATCAACTTATGCCCATATTCTTTGACATTCTCAGATTACAATCCACATTCTATAGTAATAAACTTTCCCTTTAGAACACTGGTACTCGTATCAATGCCCGTCACACCATTGGTAAGAGACTCACATCTTTCGCCCTTACCCAATCTCTATTACATTTTTAATCTTTAATTAGGAAAACGTCCTTCAACAAACTCTAAAAGTCATAACATACCTTGAATGCCGAACATGTGCCACGAATCCTCAAGATTTTTCCTTCCCCTTTTGTAAAGATTCAGGACGTTTCCAATCTATCAAATATGCAATATTCATAAATAAATGAGTCCATAGACACCCGTATTACTATATGTCTATCCTAGATCCATAAACTCCTCCATATCTCTAATCAAGCTCCTAACTTGATAGTACAATTAATATGCCAAGTCTCATATTTTGTAGAATTCAAGCCTAGAGTTAGGTCTTAAATCCTCAAAATAGCATAATTCTAATGATATTCACGGAATATAACACACCTAATTATATTTAATTACATATCTCAATATATGAAAACTTGACTCATGGTTAACAATTCTTTATTTGTTTAGCTTCCTAAAAGTAAGTCAGACATGTATCCAAGCAACTACTTCTTACTATTGCATGTAAATTCAGACTTCACAAAACATTAAGACTTATCAAACCAAGAATTACCGGTTGCAGAACAAAAGCCTTTATCATGTGACAATGCATCAAACATGATTATAGACACCAATTGTTAGTCTGCACGACCAAGTAATTTATTAATTTTAACTTTCGCCTTAGTGTGAAACATGTTGCCTAACGTGTTTCAGCAAAAAGTAAGGACAGTAAGTAAAAACACAAAATTTTTACGTGGAAAACACCCGACTCAAAAGGTCTAAAAAACCATGAACTGTACCCCTACAAGATTTAACTTAAACTTTACTAAATCACTGAGCCTCCACAAAGAAAAGATTACAAGCCTATGTAAGCTAAGGAATTACGAACTATAATTCCCAAACTTCAACAAAAACCTCCCAAGGTATGTGTTCCTAACTCTTCGACTTATCACAACCTACAGACAACCCACCTAATTTAGTTTATAACTCATTGAACTATGATTACATCAAGAATTAATCACAAAGACAAACTCCTAATAAATAAACTCTGTAAAAGAAAAAGGTTCTTCGATGTGTTCCGTCTATCTGTTCCTTCAGTTTGCTGGTAGCACTTGCGAGGTCAATTTTTAATTTGCTCCTTTTTGCTTCGTAAGTGCACAAGTATTCTGGATGACTTCACCTCTATTTAAGAACAATTATTCATAGAGTTATTGTTCACTTCAAACTCCTCATTGACTTGAACTCTCTTGATTTAGAGTTCTACTTCAAGTAAGACACTTTCTTCAATTCAAACTCCTTGCTTATTTAGACTCCTTCAAATTTGATTCATTAATTCTTTTGTATTGTATTCGAACTCCAACACTTCATTTCAACAATCACTTAAAGAGTTCTACTCTAAGCGAGATTCCTTCTTCAATTAAAACTCTTTACCTTTTTAAACTCCTTCTTCAAATCGAACTCATTGATTCTTTATCTTCAATTCATCAGATGTTTGCTCGTGACAGTGTACCTTTGGACCATGTTGACTGATGTGTATCATATTTCTTTGTCAATCATCAAAACTACATAAATCCCAACAAATTCCCCCTTTTTGATGATGATAATACTCTTTTCTTTGTGCATTCCAACAATTTTTTTCTGTAGATACTGAAGCATGAAATAAGTTAGTCAATGGGTTATAAACACCGAACAACTCTTATATGGTATCACTGAGTCTCCACAGAAAACAAATTACAAGCCTATGTAACCTAAGGAATTACAAACTATAATTCCCAAACTTCAACACAAAATCTCGGAGGTATGTGTTCCTAACTCTTCAAGTTATCACAACCTAAAGACAACATACTAATTCAGTTTAGAACTTACTGAACTAAGATAACATCAAGAATTAATCACAAAGATAAACTCCTAACCCCTAAACTCTGTAAAAGGACAAGGTTCTTCGATGTGTTCCTTCTATCTTTTCCTTCGATTCGCTGGTAGCACTTGCGAGGTCAATTTTTCAACTGTTCCTTTTTACTCCGTAAGTGCACAAGTATTATGGATGACTTCACCTCCATTTAAGCACAATTCTTCATAGAGTTATTGTTCACTTTGAACTCCTCATTGACTTGGACTGTCTTGACTTAGAGTTTTTCTTCAAGTAAGACTCCTTCTTCAATTCAAACTCCTTGCATCTTTAGACTCCTTCAAATTTCATTCATTGATTCTTTTGTATTGTAGTCGAACTCCAACATTTCAATTCAGTAGTAGCTTGAAGAGTTCTACTTTAAGCGAGACTCCTTCTTCAAATAAAATTACTTGCCTCTTTAGACTCCTTCTTCAAATCGAACTCATTGATTCTTTTTCTTTAATTCATCAGATGCTTTCTTCCTTGGGCTTTCTCACAAAATTAGCATTATCCATTCGTTTATTTATGCACTATTGTCTTTATTCATCTTAAAAGCTTTTCTGAATTCAACTGCTCGTGACAGTGTACCTTTGGACCATGTTGACTGACGCATTTCATCTTTCTTTGTCAATCATCAAAAGCGCATAAATCCAAATAAATTTCCCCTTTTTGATGATGACAAACCTCTTTTATTTGTGCATTCAAACAATTTCATCTGTAAACACTGAAGCATGAAATACTAACACGAAACAAGTTAGTCAATGGGTTATAAACACTGCACAATTCTTATTTTCCCCCTTTTGGCATCATTGAAAAGTTATGTCAATCTTGTAATATACTAGCTAGATTGATTAGTTAAACAATTCATGGCCACTGGGCTATCACCAAGACAATCAGATAACGAATTCATGCAACATAATTATTTATTATAGAGAGCAAGACCATGAGTTAATAAAACAATAGAAACCATTCCATTAAATTGCTAGATAATGTTCTATATAAAATCAAAGTCATACTAAATATAGCAAAAAATATTGAGCCCTAATAAAAAAACAAACACTAGATAGGAGTAGAATAAAACCAGAGATACTAATATTTGAAAGTGAAGAGAAGAATGGAACAGTGGCAGTAATTGTGTCAATCAACGAATAATTTCAGCATTTTCAGCCCGTTATTCAACAAGAACAATCCTCAGAGCTTAAATTCTTATCTGAAGGACTTTTTTTTATAAAGCTGCATGAGAAGCCTCCAGTTCAACAATCTTATCAGTGAAAATATTACTTCAACCTTTTCTTTAGAGTATCAATTTTCCTCATTGAAGCATGTAGATCAACATGGTTCATCTATTCAATAACCTTATTCTTTTTTACGTTCGAAAAGTCCATGCCTGAATTGGAATTAAGTATTCCTCAAAAATCACAATGAAAATCATGTCCAATTTTTTGTTAGATCTAAGACCTTCCTTAATAATGGTATCCTCTTGACATTTATGATTTCTAGATGGGAGTTCAAGGTGAAATAGAAGAAAAACATGTTTTGGGAGTTGGAATGAGAATTAGATATGTGCTAGATTAAGAGAAATTTAAAGAGGACAATATCACAAATATCATTTGATGTTCTTTGGTGAATAACTGAATCTAACCTTGCAAAAAAAATTCAAGAGGGCTAAGTGAGATAGAACAATCTGGAAGAATAAGACTCTTTAGTTTTGCCGATTATTTTATTCTGTATTAGAAAAATTAATACATAAAACATGAGTGCTCAACTGTTTCACTTTATACAATATTAACCTCCATCAATATAGAACATACGTGATAACATCAATTTTGTGATCATCAGTGCTTTGTTTCACTGTTTCTCTGCACAATCTAATACAAAATTAGGTTAAAACAAGTCAAGGATCTGGAATTGGGACAGACAAATAAATGTGTAAGACTAAATTGAATAACATTTTAGCTTATAAAATTGAGGAGAAAAATTATTCTAGCCAATCATTGAGATGAGTTCATGCAATGTTAATCATCCCCAAGTCTAACTTATTCTTTTCATAATGCTCCTTACTTAGTGTCAGAATCCATCAATTGTTATATGACTAAGAACAACGTGATCCGGCAACCACATACTTTTGTGGATAAATCAATTTTTCGTTGTTCCCCTTATCAATTCGCCCTTAGTTTGTGATAACGTTCAAATATACTTTTTCAAAAGAAATATAAACGATCGTATGCAATATATTTACCCAACTATGAGTCGGGATCGATCCCACAGAGAATATGGAAGAATATTATCAATAGCAAATATTTAACTCGATAGTCGTTATATAAAAATTGGGGGGATTTAAATTGAAATAAAATAAAAACAATAAAAAGATAACTTTGAACTAAGTATTTATTTATATTCAGATTATTAAAAGTAACTAGGAATGTGTTCCCCATAAGCTCATAACGCAGTAATTCTAATAATAGTAATCATTTTCTAGTGTATTACATGCAAAGTGATAAATTAGGTATCTCTAAATC
>JAJOOO010021270.1:0-12806 GCA_029582685.1 Solanum piurae
ATTGAGGAGTTCTTGAGGTTAATGTGTCGATTTATAGAGTGGTTAGAGTTAGATTCTAGTGTTCATGTGTTGGGTATCTAAATCTAAAGAGAGATTGAGAAAAAGAATCGAATTTAGGCGAATTGGGGCTGGGAAACGAAGAAGGAGAAAGTCGAGTGCGATCTGGCACGCAAGTCCGCGTCGCGGACTTGCTCCCCCAGTGAGCAAAAAGTTACTCCGCGTCGCGGTTAGGACGCGGACTCCTCTGTCTCAAAATTTAATTTCGCGAGTATTATTTTAAACCACCTCCGCATCGCGGACTTGTTCCAAGACGGTGATTTCGTGACTTTTCTCATGTTTAGCTATCAACAATCATTCCTAAACATAATGAGACCTTTCCTATCACAAATCACAACCTTGAATTCATAAATCACATTCAAGGTAGAGCTGAGAGTCAAAGTCTTGAGAGTTCTTTCAAACATTTTTTCGGAAATCCTTTTTTTGTCTTTTTGAGGAGTCTTCTACAAATTCTAATAACTTGTTTCAAGACTCGAGCAAGTGAGTATGAGAGTGAGAATAATGTATTCATGAGTCTACTTTGTCATCATGAGACCTTTTTCATGAACCATAACTCTTGAATTCATAATTCACATTCAAGAGAGAGTTACGAGTAGAGTTCAAGAAAGCCTTTGAGTTCAATTATGAATCCTTGAGATCAACTATCGATTTGAACTAAGTTTTGAGGAAGTAAGTCAGAGAATAAGAAGAGTCATATACATGAGTTCCATATAGTTATGTAGACCATCGAGTCGAGTTGTTTCATGCCCATAATTTCGCATGAACTTCGTAAATTGAGCATCTTTCAGAGAAGTGGTATCTTCAAGTTCTAAGCCTTTAAGTGTTGAGTTCCTAATCCCTTTTGAGAAGCATCTTTGAGTGAATATTTCATGCCCATAATTCCTCATGAACCCTATAAGTCGATCAGTCTTGAGATGAGAAGTATCTCTGAGTCCTTGAGTTGAGTAGTTCATTTTCATAATTTCGCATGAACCCTCTGAGTTGAGCATTCTAAAAAAAATAGTATTATTGAAGTTCTTGAGTTCCAAGTATTGAGTTATACATATGGTTATTGAAAACCTTGCATTGAGTCGTTCACGTCCATAATTCGGCATGAACCATATTTTAAGAAGTCTTTTACAAATGTTTTCACTTTGTTTTAAGACTTAAGTTTTGAGTTAAGCAAAGAGTAAAGAGTAAAGAGTTGAGTTCATTTCTTCAAATGATATATGGGAACTAAGTATTCCCAAGAGTAAATGTTTTCACATTTAAGATGAGAGGAAACTGAGATTTCCAAAAACGTTTTGAACAGAAAAAAGGGAACATTGATTCCAAGAGAGCTTTTAAGCTAAGTTTGAGTAATTATCTCAAACCAGAGAAGAAGTTGTTTTAAAAACATATGAGCTAAGTATATTTTGGGAGTAGTATTGATCACCGATATGGGGACGTGAGTTCATATTAATTCAAGTCCCCATAAACCATGTAACCATCATGGGCAGAAAAAGGATCATACTTTTTAGATGATTCCTTAGTACTTTTCAGCATAGACTAGTGGATCAACTTAGTAGTTCAGGTTCTATACCGATGTCAAGGTATAGGACGGTCCTTGGCAACGTGAGGTAAAACATTGTACCATCACTTAGGCTCATAGTGATGGTTGTCGGTTAGAGAAACTCCCACATAAACTATATTACTTTATTATATAAGTAAAGTTGAGTTTGTTATTGCATTTTCTTTAATGAACTAAGTTGTTTTACTGTTTTATAAAGCTTTCCATATATCGCATGTGTATTATTGCTTTATATTGAGTTGAGTATCCAGAGTTGAGTACCCACAGTCAAATATCATATCTTTGAGTTGAGTATCTTATCCTTGAGTATTTCTGAGTTGAGTAAGTTTGAGTAGTTTTGAGTAGTTTGGAGTATTCCTTGAGTTGAGTAAGATTGAAAAGAGGTAAGTATGTTTCCTTTTTTATCAAGTTTCAAGCTTATGTTTATGTTTTAGAATTCCTCTTACATGCTCGTACATTCCACGTACTAAGCCATTTGTCCTGCATCTTCTCATGATGCAGACACAGGTATTCAGGATCATCAACAGGAGCTTCGTTGATACGTCCAAGAATTTGACTTATCTATGGTGAGCCTCCTTGCTTCCGGAGAATTTCATTTACTTTTCAGTTCAGTCAGGATATCGTGGGTTTTGTCCTGACTTCCATCTTTATTAGTTAGAGGCTTCATAGATAGTCAGTATAGTTGCGAAGTCTGTATCATTTATTTTACTAAATGTTTTAAAGACTTAAGTTGCCTATTTTATGGCGAGTTGAATAATTTATTTTATTATTCAGAGTTTTCATTTGAGTTAAGCTTTGTATTTAAGTTTCATGAAATTCTATTCAGTTTTTAAGCTTTGTATGCTTGAATTAGTTTTCCGCTTGTAGTCAGCCAGGATGAGGGTTCGCTTGGGGACCAACAATGGTTCTCGAGTGCCGGCCACATCCAGGTGTAGGCTCGGGTCGTGACAATAAACTTTTACTTGCACTCTTTTAACTGTTGGTATATCTGAAAGTTGATCTTGGTACCTTGGTTACCTCTTGTCACTTTGCATTGTCGTGTTGGTATCCTTTAAAACGTTAAAGACGCTTGTGTAACTCGCCCACTTGTACGGATTGTTTGATCACTTGGCACTCTTGTTGGGACCTTGTCCTTCTTGTGGCTGTGACTTTGTCACTATTGGCATGCCTCTTGATTCGGATTATTTGCCATTTTGACTCTGGATTTTTAGTCCGTCTTAAGAATGGAAGTTGTCCATTTTAAGTACGAACTAGAAAGCCATTTTTAATATGGTTCTTGGTTCTCTTGATTATTGGGCTTTGACCCTTCTTGATACAGGGCGTCGGCCCTTCTTGATACTTGCTTATGTTTGGTGTGACGACATGATGTACATATTGGGCGAGCCTTGTTATTGAATCTCTTGGAAAATGGTGCTATGAGCGTTCTTGACATTTGGATCTTTAAATATCGAACTTGATACTCTTATTATATTGTTACTTGATTTAATTATTATGTTTCAATGGTGCTGCCCATGACTTGAGAAAGTTAACTTGGTGAATCAGATGGCTCCGAACCTATAGTTTTTACACCACTAAGCTATATGCTTCGCGATAGTTGTTTCTATCATAGGGAGTGAACGAGTGGATGCATAAAGCTGGTCATTGGAGATGGAAATTTTGAGAGCTTTAAGGAAGATCACATTTGCATATAGGCATCTATTTTTATATAAACCTTGGGACTTGTACATGATCTATGTGTTGTATATTTACATGAAATTTTGAGGACTAATTTGATCATGTCACCATGGGTTGTAATATAAGTATGTCTATATGTTTGGTTCTTTTGGGGTGTGTAAACCCAAGTCTTGTAATATATTAAATTTACCACTAATTTTGAATGATTGTGTGAAGCATGGACGACCTAGTTGGGTACTCGAAAGTTGGTAATATTCTTTTTATGTCATTTTTACTAGTGTGAGGACAATATATGCAAAAATCTCGTGAGTTATTGGCTTATATTATTTCGGAAGGGTCGCTACATGATCACTGAAAAAAATTGCAAAGAAAGTTTGTGGCATGTCATGAAGCCACAATTCATGTCTTATGGTTGCAGAACTTTATTTCAGGACTTGGGGTTGTCGACACCATTATCAAGCCGCTGAATTTTTTTTGTAATAATACTGCAACAATATTCTTCTCCAAGAACGATAAGTACTCCAAATGTGCCAAACATATGAAATTAAAGTACTTTACTGTCAAGGAAGAAGTTCATAAACAAAGAGTGTTACTTGAGAATATTAGAACTGGTCTCATGATTGCAGATCCGTTAACAAAAGGCTTACAACCAAAGACATTTAAAGAACATGTTCAAAGAATGGGTCTTGGTTGTACTTATGATTAATACATTTATGATGTTTTTTTACACTCTGAGCTCAATTAAGTGTTTCTGATATTCATTAATGAATTTTTTGTTTCTCATAATGGTGTACACATTATTGTTTTGAGATATTACAAGATAAGTCTCTATGAGACATTATTGTGGACCATAATGTTATATGTTTTTATAGCTTATGAACCTAGTATGATAAGTTGTTAATGTAGTAGTATATGGAATGAGGTATGTAGCTTAAAATTTATGTACAACCGCCATAACTCGCATTAGTAGTTTGTTATATTGTGGTATGTATGATGGACATTATAAAAGAGATTTATTATACGCGCAACTAATGTTTATGAAATATTAATGTTATATGGTCATTGGGCCAAGTGGGAGAATGTAAGAATTATTATTAATTATTTCTTACTTATGACCCAAGTTTACTTGTAGCCCAAGTAATACCATAAATAATATTTAATGAAAAATAGATCTCGTCCGTACGTTTGTTACTTGATAGACGTACCAGATTAAGTCATAACCTCTATAAATTGGTCCTCCCTCCACCCATTAGGGTCACCACATATTCTCTACAACAATTTCATCGCTGACGGTTGTGGTAACGTAAAGCTAGGGCAAGGAGGTAGAAACCAATTTACGACTAACGCTTCCGCTTCTCTCTGTGATTATGTCTTCCTCATCAGGTATGTGCCCCTAACGATCTCTATGTAAGAATATCGTGTTCAAGATCCTGATATTATGTATTAAGCATTTAATCTTACAGGAATAACATATATTATTAAAAATTACGTAAAAATATTATAAGTCACAATAATTAGCAATTGAAAATATTTTGATTTGCTCTCTAATTTCATATGTCCCATTTACGTTGAAACAGAAGAAGTATCATATATTATTTGAAAATGAAGTGCATGCTTATTTCTAAACGTGTGTCTCATAATAAATCATAAATATTTATGTTGCTATAAATCATTTGATTAAATATTGAAAAAGAGTTAAATTGATAGAGTATGAAATCTAAAAAAATTACAATTTTATTACGTAAAATACTATAAATCACGACTTAAAATATTTCAAAATCATACAAGAAAATTGACCGACTATCTAAATTTCATTCGTGTCACATAAATTGGAACCAAGAGAATAACATATTATTTTAAAGTTATGTAAATTCAATAGGCCAAATAATTTACAACTTAATTATTTAAAAAACTATCTAAAAAAATTGAACGGCTCTCTAAATTCTATGTGTCACATAAATTACGATAAAATAAATAACATATCTTGGGCCTGTTCTGACACAGGCTCACATATCTTATACTGATAAGTGATAACATATACTATAATTTAAGTTCGGCCACACTTTTATTGGCATCTAATGTGATGAAAAGATTTCATTTCACATCATTGAATAATTTTTTTCCCAATGAAAACGTATAATAAAAATCACTAATATTGCATCATTTGCATGCCTGAATATTTTTCGATGTTACTTCATTGGTTTTGCCTCTCTTTTTTTGGGCCTTTTATTTAGTTCTTAAATTAGAAATTGAGTGAATATAGTGCTACCAACACTACTGGTCTAGTTTAGGTAGTTTCAACCTAAGTTGTTATCATGAATGTGGCTGCGATATGAGATTCGTATAAAACTTGGTCAATTGGAATTTAAATACTTTGATCATAATCGACAGAGACATTTGGAAATAATACGATGATTTTTGTAATTAAAAATAAAAGTTAAGGTCAAATTCCTCATGATATTTTATTCTTACAAATTTGAAGATTTAATTTGAGGATCACCCCAAAGTAGGTTCATCTAAAGGAAAACTAAATGCTATCTCGATTTGCTCAGATAAAAAGAAGATAATTAGGATTGGACCTTTTGTCCTAAGTTACATTAGAAAAAGTATTATTACTAGATTTATTCAAAATACAAGTGGCTAGCTCTATAGATAAGATCGAATATAGAGTATGTTATCTTGTGTTACCATTATATTTTTACAATATTGTCAAGGTAGCCTTATAAGGCAATATATAACAAAGTTCATATGATACATGTGTTTTTAAATTCGATAATAATATAGTTTAAAAATAAGTATGTGAGGTCAATTAAGGCAAAACAAATAATACGTATTATAATGAACTTGGATCATGAACATACAAATCATATAAGACGAGTAGGTCTTATATAGTTTGATGTATTAGATGTAACAATCATGATATAAATATGGTCTATCTAGTTAATTTTTAGTTTTAATTATTTTATATCATGATTCGCTAATTATGGTATGATTTAGTATTTAATTGGTGTGTTATTTTATACCCTAATATAACATGAATCAACAACACATTAATACAAAAACTTAATACCAAAAAAAAAAAAAACTATCTATTATATTTTCTCCAAATCCATCATCACCCCCCTTTTAATTTTATTAATTTTGAAAATAATGTGAATATAGAATATGCTGATCGATTGTGATGGTAGGAGGCAAAAAAAAGTTTCAAGCCGTAATTAGATATTTTAGACCCACCACTAAAATCTTTTCTTGAAGTACTTAATTAAGTCACTCGAAGTGAAAAGCAAAAGAAAAATGTATAACAAAATTCATATGATAAGTGTGTTTTTAAATTTGATGATGATATAGCTCAAAAATAAGTATGTGAGGTCTATTAAGCCAAAACAGATAATACGTATTATAATGAACTTGAATCCTGATCATACAAATCATACAAGACAAGTAGGTCTTATTTAGTTTGATGTATTAGATTTATTAATCATGATATAAATATGGTCTATCTAGTTTTAATTTTTTATTATTTTGAATAATGCATAGCTAATTCTAGTATAATTAATTTAGTATTTAATTGATGTGTTATTTTATACCTAATATAACATGAAATAACAACACATTAATACAAGAATTAAATACCAAAAAACAAAACTATCTATTATATTTTCCCCAAATTCATCATCACCACCCTTTTAATTTTATTAATTTTGAAAATAATGTGAATATAGAATATGCTGATTGTGATAGTAGGCGGCAAAAAAGTTTCAAGCCGTAATTAGATATTTTAGACCCACCACTAACATCTTTTCTCGAAGTACTTATACTTAATTAAGACACTCGAAGTGAAAAGCAAAACAAAAATGTACGATGATTAGTAGGAAACTAAACTTTATGCGAAAGAATAATGATTATTATATCCTCCTTTTCCTTTTGAGCAACTTTCACATATAGCAAACATAAAAATCATATTTATATGTTATAGCTATAATTTGCATAATTGTGCTTCATAGCAAATTTTATGTTTGCTATGGAGCTTTTGATTTGTATAATTCGCTAGAAATATCTAATTTTATACAAATTGTTCAGTTTTGTATAAATTCATTTATACATTGTAATTTGTATAATAAAATCTGTATTTGTATAATTATAAGTGTATAAGACGAAATTATATGTATTTGTATTTGTATATACACTTTTCTCTCGCTTTATATAAACACAAACGCATTTTATACATTTTATACCGAAATGTATAAAATGGCTAATTGTATACCGAATCAGATGACAAAAAAATGGGATGTTTGCTGCAAATTACAATTAAAATAAATTATGGCTATAGCATTTAATTTGAATTAATAGTTTGTTAATTCATACAATTTTCCCTTTCTTTTTAATTCGAAACAAAAAGAATAAAGTTTCAGATAAATTCGTATGAAGTCGGAATTTTCATTGAGGAATTGAAAAATATGAAGAAGTAAATATACTAAAAAGTCAAAATAATAATTTTAATCTTATATATACATAACTACAATTTTCCATATCGAGCAACATCGGATAAATCCCCTAGCACACACTTGGCTACACCTCTACCGAGTTCTCTCCACTTTTTTATTATGGAATCTAGCATCTATGATGTAAATATTTCAATTAACATCATTGAATTCATTGAATCAATCCACGATCGTAAAAAAACTTAAATTGCTTTCGACTAATGCATGCTTAATTATTTTTAATGTCATTTCATTGCTTTAATTTGCCTTTATTTCTTTTTTCCTTAATTTGAGTTTTAGTCAATAATTATATTCTCAGATTACTGCTTCTTTAGGTTAATTATCTTCTTTGTCGAAAGAATCTAATTCTAGTAATGGAAACACCCCAAATATATAGAGAGTTTAAGTGAGAACAACTTTTAATCATATTTCATGACTCCATTAGAAAGTAAAAATAGAGTTTTCATTGCGAATTAATAAAAAAATATATAATAAAATATAATTCTCAATTTCATCAAATTAGTTCACTGAAAAAATACTTACTAGAAAATAAATTCTCTCTTAAATACTAAAAAACTTTCTTGTTTTTCATGTGAAAATATTAAAAAAGAAATTAATAATTAATTTCTTCATGAAATGCATAAACTTTCTAAAATCATAATTAATTAATACACATTCTTCTCTTGTCATGATCTCTTTTAACTTGCATCAGTGTGCAGCATGTTGCTTTTTTACTTTAATCACTTCCAAGCCAATCAATTAAACTTTAGAACCCATAAATCAAAGACGGCATGATTATTATAACATCACTTAATTTAAATCATTAATTACTATGGCCTCAATTATTTATTATTGATATATATGTCTACGTTCATTACTTCATCCTGTTCATCTTTTATTATTTACGGCTTCTAGAAGGCATACAAAATTAAGTAGTTAATTATTTTAAAATTTCTACGGCTTAAGTTAAATCTTCATATTGATTAATCATTTACTTTATACTAATTATTTAATTTATCTATCATGTAATTTTTTATAAGCTTCATGTCTGCTCATTAGAATTTGAAAAGTCTTGGGTCATTCATTTTTGGGTGGTATTAATTTTTGTTCAATGCATTTTAAGTAAAAAAATAATGAAATATCTCTGATATTTTAAATAAAAAATAATTTTATTCGGTCAAGTTTTATATTTGTGTATTTTAATAGTTCACAAGTTATGTCTTATAACACATAGTGAGTTGTGCCTTTACTTAATTCCTACAACTTATTTATATCGTAAGAATAAATGTTTAGTTTCAAAACCCACAAATTATGTCTTAATATTCATAACTTAATTCCTACCGAATTTATAATGTGAGAAATTAATGTTTAATTTCAGAATCCACAAATTATCAAGAAGCATAACTTAATTCCTGAAAAAATATAAAAAGAATTGACGAGCATATTAGGTAATAGAAATATTGCACAACTAAGACAAACGTCCATTTTGGCTTCAGGGCACACTTTTGATAGCACTTAAACTCCATTTTGCTTCATTTCTCATTTTACATGATTTTCTGTGTAGGGTTGGGCATGGTATGGTATGGTATGGTACTGCATTTCAAAGTTTTGATATATTAATTTTGGTATTCGATTTTTAAAATATTATATTATTATCATATCAATTTAATTCGGTATGATTCGGTATTTTGAAGTTCGATCAGTATCAGTAATCATATGTAACGACCTGATTCCGTCGTTGGGAAAAAGCCAATAGGAAAATAATTTGGGCCAGAAAACTTTTAAGTAGTAACTTGGAAATTCCTAGCCTAGTCCAGATTTGGACAAAATCTGAGTCAGTGAGGTATGGGAAAATCTGATACTAAATGAGAGATCTAATTATGAATTTGATCACATGAGTAGATAGCTAAGACGTTAAGAAACCGGTACGACTTTACGGAATCGAATTCGGGCGAGTAGAACTCCCGAAATTGATCTTAGCGTGAACAGGTTGTTTTTTAATGTCATGGATTGAAGGTGTGTTGTGAAATGGGGGTTTGGAACTCTAATTTCGAAGTTCTGTCTCCGCGGAAGCCGCCAGGGCGTGGCCGCTGTGGCGGGATGGGATCCGCTGTAGCAGGCCAGTCGCAACTTATGTAGGAATTAAACTCCAAAAACGTTATTTTTCTGCAAGTTTCGTTCTTGAGAGCTAAGAGACGACCCAGGGCTATTTCTTGAAGGTTTTCCACCTCTTCTAGCACTAAAGGTAAGGATTTTACTCCCCTAATCCGTTTTTCGATCCGTAGAACTTAGATTCTTGGGTAATTATTATTGGGGGAAGGTTTTGATCTGAAGTTAATGGTGGAAAAAGCCTCAAATTGGGTATTGGGATCTTGGGTTTGGCCTAGGGTTGATAATGTTGATTGTAATTCGGGTAATTAGGCCTCGTTTATTGATCCTTGTATTAAATTGTTGTTTTTAGACCACGAACAAGCGGAAAGAATCCGCAAAGGGAAGATTCAAGTGTCCTAGGGGAATCCAAGCTTGGTTTCGAGGTAGGTGATGGTTTGATTTCCTATTTGTGTGATGTATGTCGATTGATTGCTATGTTGTATACATGTGTGTATGTGAATAATAAAATGTGGAAGCGTTGATAATGAAATGACTATGAACAATGCATGCCATGAATTTGTGTACTTGACTATATCATTTGAATATTGTACATTATGGATGTGATTGTGATTGTGGCTGTGTTGATTGGATCGGGTGTCACGTTTCGGCACACTAATTTAGATCGGATGTCACGTTCTGACACATAATTGGATCGAGTGTCACGTTCCGGCACACTAATTTAGATCGGGTGTCACGTTCCGACACATAATTGGATCGGGTGTCACGTTCTGACACATAATTGGATTGGGTGTCACGTTCCGACACACTAATTGGGATCGGGTGTCACGTTCTGGCACACTAACAGTTTGGGTATGGATTCCATGAGAGGACCATTGTGTTGTCGTATATACTTGTTATTGAGAATTTGGAATTGTACATTGTTCCTGAGATGAAACTGAATTATATTTTTGTATATGTGTGCTTATGATATTGTGATTATTCGTTGTATATTGTGCTCATGGGAGTAGCGGCGTGACCCTACCAGTACACTGTGGTTATGTACTGATACTGCACTTGCTCTTTCTTTGTTGAGTACATGACATCTTCAGGCGGCTACTGACAGACCTCATTTAGGAGATCACTGATCGAGACTGAATTCAAAGGTGAGCCAGTTCTTCCAGGATGTCATGAGTTCTCATTCTGTTTAGTCCATTTCTGTTCGAACTTAAACTAGTACTTTAGATATTCACTTGTTTAGTTTCGGGGTTGTACCCCTAGTTCTTAGATTTGTTGAACTTTAGAGTTTTGGTACATTGACTTTCAGTTTCTAGGGGTTGGACTTCCACAATAGTTATGCTAGTTATTTGCTAGACCTTTGGAGTTTATGGGAACTCCATTTTTAATTCTTCATTTAAACTTGCTTTAGTATCTTTAAATGCTTAGTTTTTGGTTGCTTGGCTTAGTTGGGTTGTAGTAATGGTCCTCCCACCGGAGGGTTAGTGTGGGTGTCAATCACGACGGTCTAGGTCGTGACATCATAGTTTGTTCAACTTTGACTAATATATACTCTTATAATAGAGTATTATGACTTTGACAATTACAAAAAGATCTCAATGTATCATACTAATACATTACACATGTAGTAATATATATTCAAAATAAAGTACAAACAACTCATTTTGTTAATCAATTAAATTTCGAATACATTTCAATCAAAATAGAATAGTCAAAGTTTCAACTTCTAAAAATTTAGTTTATACTAATAATAGGCCGCATATTTGTTAGTATTTTAATAATATATATGTTATTTATGTAACTATATACTTCGGTATGGTATTTGATATTTTGGTATATTATTTCTAAATACCAAATACCGTACTGAATACTAAACAAAAATTATAACATATACCATACCAAATACCACAATAACAAAACCACGATATTAAATTTTTTAATATAGTATAATAAT
Source organism: Solanum piurae (assembly GCA_029582685.1). Taxonomy (NCBI): domain Eukaryota; kingdom Viridiplantae; phylum Streptophyta; class Magnoliopsida; order Solanales; family Solanaceae; genus Solanum; species Solanum piurae. Next base: position 11,822 of record JAJOOO010021270.1, read on the forward strand.
TCGATATATACCTTACCATGCCGCCCCCTATTTCTAACACATTAAAATTTAGAAAAAATCATTAAAACACACTATTATCACTTAAAAACTAGCACTTATTCAAAGTTTTAAAGCATCAAATATACCGTTTAATGTCGGCACATCACTAATCTGGTTGTCAATAGTGTGAAAATTATTAACAAAAAAAGAAAAATATTATTTAGGTTTCCGAAATCTAGTATTTACTGATATGATTAATTTATTTTAATCTCTATCATAAATTTCGCCTTTTCTAAAACTCAGATTCTAGACTTTTATTCAAAGGCGAAGAATTCATTCATTCCATCACATCCTTAATTGTCCTTAATTATACATATATTCGCGCAACAAACCACTATTATAATAATAGTAGTAGGATAATGACAAGTCCTCATACTTCTTTTTTAGTTTGTTCTTCTCTGAAATGACGTAAAGTAGAGTTTGGTAAAATAATTTGAAATATAAAAGGGCAAAAAGAGACAACGTTCATATAATAAAATTATATATTAAATAAATGATAATTCGGTGCCACAAAATATTTTGTGTTCTCACACGATTCAGAGAGATATCACACCTCAAGGAATATAATAAGACAAATATTTATTGATCTGGACGCACAAAATTCATAGAAATATCGCACCTCAAGAAATATAATAAGATAAATGATTTTGATCTGTTAATTGGTATCACCGTAGCTCCCTTAATTTTAATTGATTATTTGTTTCATCACAATTATTGTTATATTGAATTTTAAAATAAGATAATTTATTTTCTAATAGGAAAATCTATACATTAATATACCTATCAAAGTTCAATTATCTCAAGTCCAAAAAGCATTTTGTTTTTTAATTTCATGAAGCAAAATAGTACAAACCATTTTGGAATAAAATGAACTCTTTTAGACTTCATTAATATTTCAAAATGCAATATATATATATATATATATATATATATATATATATATATA
>JAJOOO010021271.1:0-24400 GCA_029582685.1 Solanum piurae
CCATTTATTTCATATGTAAATAAAATTTATAATCACATCATTACTTTTTAAAATTTATTATTCTCACCGACATAAAATTTATTATTCTCACCAACATAAAGTCACTTTGACTCACACCAATCGATTGTTGAGTAATAAATTTATTTTATGGCCTAAAAAAGTGCACATTTATATTTTATGTGTAAGTTATTAGTATTTAGTTACATATTTCCTATCAACTTTATTTAAAGAGATAATATTTATTTTATGACTTTGCATTGTCTTGGAAGCACTATTTTTATTACTCTTACAAAGATTATTTTTATGAAGTGCATTCTATAATGCTTCAATTTATTTTATGTTCACTAAACTAATATTGATGTATTTTTTATTTGATAGGTTTGTGTTGGTACGATTGATGGAACATATATAGAAGGGGAGGTTCCTAAAGCGGTGCAACAAGCATATCATAATCGCAAAGAAAGAACATCACAAAATGTCTTATGTGCTTGTGATTTTGATATGCAATTTACCTTTGTTGCTGCTGGTTGGGAAGGTACTGCACATGATAGTAAAGTACTTGAGAATGCACTCGTTGAACCAATGTCACACCATTTCCGCCATATGGTAACTTTAAATTACATCCTTAAAAAAAATATTATTTATTTACACAAAGTTATCTCATTTACGTCCCATATGCTTTTAGTAATTCTTTATAAAATGTTTGTTGGTAGATAAATATTATGTTGTTGATGCTGGTTTCCGAAACATAAAAGGATATTTAGCTCCATACAAAGGACTACGCTATCATTTGCAAGATTACCGAGGAAGTGAAAGAGAGCCTCAAAATTCCAAAGAACTGTTTAATTAAAGGCATTCATCTCTGCGCAATGTGATTGAACGAACTTTTGGACTTTGGAAAAATAGATTTAGAATACTGAAACAAAGCATGATCCATTATGATATTGATACACAAGTGAAAATTATCATAACCTTGTACAGTGTTACATAATTATTTGCGAGAATACCAAAGTACTGATGAAATATTTATGGTCTATAAGTATGAAAATATAGTTGCGGATGATATTGACCAACAAATGACTCAAAGTAACAATGTTGGTTCGTCTTCTCGGTCACATGATCGAGAAATGCAAGTTCAACGTGAGGAAATTATCCGTACTATGTGGGAGGATTATATTAAAGACTAGTACACTACAATTTATGTTCAACTTTTTTTTTATTAAATTAAAGTTAGATGAAACAATTACTTAAGTGAAGAACAAATAGTTTTGTAATAATTTATTATGCGATTTTATAAATTTTTGTTTATTTGATAAGATTGAATAAACAATTGGGGCTATTTTAATAGTTTTACAACTTATGAGAATTTTATGTCTATGAGAAAATATATAACACAAAAAATTCATATCGCATGTCCAAACAAAACTTCAATTTCATCTCATGATTCCATATCATGATACCATATCGCATGGCCAAACGGGCCTAATAGTTCCTATTTAGTTATCACCATTTTAGATTTTACGTTGCTCAACAAATTGTGTAAGTTTATTATTGAGATTCAAACTAGCCTATCTTTGACTATAGAGTTTTCATATATCTTTTGAATTGTCAATTATTGTGATTTATAATACTTTTACATAGTTTACAAATATATAAATTTCATTTCAAAAAATTTGAAGATTCTATGCCTAAGTTTCCGTTCAAATTTAAACTATTTGACTCTCGAAAATATGAAAAGTGTGACATGAATTGGGACAAAGTGAGTATTATACAATAAGTATTCTCTTAAGGTCAAGTTTTAAATTAATTAATTTTGATTAATTAATTTGACGAATTGACATGAATTACTCTCTCTGTCAAATAATAGTTGTTCACTATTGACTTTGCACACTTCTTAAGAAACTATAAATAGAAGGATAATTTTATATATCACCCTTTGAATAGTAATAAACACAATGTCTTAAAAAATGTAATAGGGAAATGACTATAATTAAGGATAAGGGTAAATTAAAAATCAAGTGTAAAATTATCCATTAATTTCATAAAATGGACAAGTATTGTTGGACATCCCAAAATAGTATAGTGGACAATTATTATTGGAATAAGAACATATTTACTTAATTTTTCTATATTGATCAAATATATATTTTCAAGAATAAAATAGAAAGAATAATGTCATTTAGTAAGTACAGTATCTAAATAGAAACGTACTATACTAGAAACGAAGGGAGTAACTTTTCGAATAAATTCTGTAAAGGATCTCAGTTTGACACTGAAATTTTTGTATAATTAATTGGTCCAATTTCTCAAATTTTAAATAAAGTAAAATAATCTTTAGTGAGGTTAAAATATTTTTATAAATTAGTTTTGATGCTTATTTTGTTATTTTATTTGTCAAAATACCTTAATACATGTATCAGAGAAGGGTCTAAAATGTCTTTTAGCTATTTGAATTGGTATAATATTATTCTCTATCTATCTTCGGCCTCTAAATACATCTGGCATCAATTTTCTGGCTTGAAAATATCCTCGATATTAACCTTTTAGCTCAGGGCCCTTATTTTTAACAAATCTCCCAAAGTAAAATTATTAAATATTTATTTATTATGTTATCTAGTCTAATTAGTTCAAATTCAAACTTATCTCAAATAAATATTAAAAACGACATATGATTCATATTTTGACTCGATTTACTTGAAAATAATATTCAAAAAACTAGTAATCTCATGATACTTTTCTATTGGTCTATTTTAAATCAACTCCCAATTTATTATAACCTAACTCATAACTAGGGATTCAACTAAAATTCATACTCATCCCACCTGATTGTTCATCTAATTTTTATTTATTTTTTATGGATGTAACATTTTCTATCAATTATCCAATTGTCTTGTTTATTCACTCTAACATACATACATGTATATATGCTCTAGCTTTTGGACGGCAGGGGCACCAATGTCCCAAAAGTATGACGGAAGGTATCTGCATATCATTTACGATAGTTCGGGGGATATATTTGTCCTTTTATTCTTAATTAGAATATCATAAACTCAAAATTGAAATGACTTAAACATTCATATATTTTTTTAATTATTATCATGGTGGGGTGGAGGTGGGGATATGAGAAAATGTTAATTTCATTTTCTTATTTTGAATTTTGGATACACGCGAAAGAAAAATGTAATATAGGTACATATAATTGTTTAATTAAATCATTTTCTATTCAACTAATTATTTCTATATGAATATCGTTGTTATTTTCCTCATTTTTCTCCCTTGTTTTCTCATAAGTTGAAAAAAATAATTAAAATTTAAAACGGAAAAGAGATTAAACTACGCTCGAACAATTGAAAATGGTACAAAACTATCCCTCATTGAAACTTAAAAGAGGAACACAAAGTCTTCATCATATCCTACTTTTCTTGTAGGTTTGTCATTCAAGTTGTTAATATGTGACATTATGTACAACGGAGAATGATATAATATATCCAATTGATTTATTCACTAAAACAATTAATACAGTACAATACAATACAATATAGTACGATGCATTATGAAAAAATAGTAACAGCCACCCAAAGTGTAAATAACAATTCTATCGAGTGTAAAATCTATTACTAAGAAAAAATGATTTTAAAAAAACGACACCGTGCTTTAAAACACACATTTGTGTGTGTTAATTAATTAATAATTCAATTAAATAATCAACTAATTAAGATGATATTGCATGAAAATATGCTAGAAATCTTTTTTTTTAGAATAAAATTCAAAAATCAATATTTTTTTTTGTAACATTATTATTGATTTTTGAAATAGTGTATTGTTAATATGGGGTGCATGCACAAAGCACGTAAGAAGAGACTAATCTTGATAAATGTTAATTTGGTTTAACAAATTTTAATAGAAAAATGATAGGGAAATCTTTTTTTAGGGCAGGTTGAATTTTAGTCAAATATTACCAGCCAAATTAGGGAAAAAACTTATTCACTACATCCCTAAAATTATTGACCAATAAGTTGAAATCTCTATAAAAAGAGGTTGAAAATTAACATTTTTTCAAGAAAAAACTTACTACTACCCATTAGTGTACTAATTCAACATGGCCCTTCGTTTCTTCTTTGTGGTTTGCTGTGTATTTTTTACTTTTTTGGCTCAATACGAAGGTATGTTCAACTTCTATTTAGTTTTATAAGGGTCCACTTTGTAAGATTAAGAACAAAAAAGTTTGACAAGTCGTATATCCATTAATTATTAATTATAAAACTCTTCCACCAAAATTAACAAACGAATTACTCGTTGATAGGACTTAAATTCTTTTATTTTAGTTATTTGAATGAACCATCATGTCAACACTTCAATTTGAATTATTTTTTTGACGGGAGTAATTATCAAGTGAATTAAAAGAAAAAAGAGTTGGAGCATGTTTGAATTAGCTTATTTTGAGCGTTTTTAAGTTAAAATGGTTTTCTAAGTATTATTGGAGTGTTTGGATGAATTAAAAAAGTACTTAGAAATACTTGAATTTAAGTTAAAAAGTGCTTAGAAATAGAGAAATATTGGAGTGTAAGTTTGAATTTAATACTTATGATTTTCGATTTATAAGTAAAAAAAGAAAGAGTCGATCCAAAATTTTAGTTGTTTGAGAGAGAAACACTTTTTTTTTTCCAATAGAATATTCTATAATCAACTTTTGTGTGCTTAACTTTTTATTTTATATTAACAAAATGATACATTTCGAGTGACAAGTACTCATTCACCCTCAATCAAAGATCTCGAGTTTCAGCCCCAGATATATACAAGTCATCATTGTAGCATTTTTGTTTTACCTCTCCCTAAGAGCTCCCACATTCTAGCTCCTTTGATGACTCGAATCCTCAACTTTAGGGTTGAAGGTGGAGAGTACTTACCATCTGAGTAACCCCTCTTGCGATGGAAAATTACTTATAATTTCTTGTGTGATGACATGGCAGGTGCAAAGGACCCTTGTAGGCCTCAAGATGGTCCAGGACCAGTGGTTCCAATAGCAAACTTGACAACAAACCATGGATGTGTACCCTTCAACTATATGGGTTTTAATTGTTCCTGTTGCACTACTACTCCTGGAGTTGGTTGCTTTAGTACTTGGAATGCTTGTCTAACAAGTAAATGTCTTCCTTATTTCCCACCTGTTCAACTCACATGAACACAAGTTATTTACAGAATTAGTTAGTTTTTTTTTTTGTAACTCAATAACTAATGATATCATCATTCATCTCTGCTTTTATTCAAAGTATATTGTTATAAATGTTAATTATTCGAACCTTTGATTAACATTTACATAAACAATATATCATGTATCATGAAAAATAGAAAAATCTTCAGGAAGGAAAGTTTCGGTTTTGGCTTTGGTGAAACAAAGAGTCTATGCAAATGTGTTCTTGCAGAATTCTCGAAATATCTTGATCTTCTAGAGTAAAACACCGTTCCCCTCCCCTCCTTCATCCACATCGACGATATGCAGCTTTTCACCTTTGAATTTGCAAAAGAATCCCTTCTAAACTTGACACCATTCTCCTACTCAACTCATATTGGTTTGGCTTATACCACAAAGATGGGGTGGATGGGGTGCCTAACTCAACATAATACTTGGACAATATGAAAACAATAATTCTGATGCATAGCATCCGCATCTTCATTCACACCAGCAGCAAGCTGAGGATTTCTAGACATTCTTGATTAATAATGCAATTAATATGGTTATTGAGACTTGCCATAACTGCTTACATCCAGCATTTTGCTCATAAGTATTTATCTGGAGATTTTATTCCTTACGTCACGATCAGTCTTTTTATATCCAGTTGGAAATATTGCTCACTGTATTGTGACAATGGAAAAGTAAATTCTGAGCAAACAAACTGAACATTCTACCCAATGGACAAAGAAAAGATGCACAAGCTTCATTCTTCATCTTTCCTCATATCTTAATTTGGACAGTTGGAGACTTTATTCTCTTTTTTGATAAAGTAAATTGGAGAGGGACATTTCAGGTCCAAAACAACGTCTAAATTGTTCACAGAATCCTACACTAATGATTTAAACCTCAATTTACATGTTTTGCACACACAACTCATTCACCTTTGGACATTTACAGACTTCATATCTTCTCATAAATAGTTCACTTCTACCCTCCACTTCAGGAGAGAATTCTGTGAAGGACATACAGTTGAGTGTCAAGAGCAGTGATGTTCACAAGTTCAGTTGAGATTACATGAGAAGCAGAAATGTGACTGGACCAATTACCAAATTTGCCTTGAAAGCGCAAAATTCAGTGGAAATCTCTACAGCCTGCTTTTCAAAATTTCAAGAGCTCCAAGTAAATGTTTCGGTGTAGTACTTGTTTAGTTTTCCCGTGTAGCCTTCACAGACGAAGTGAAATCAGGTAACGCTGCCTCTTTGAGACTCTTCAGATACCTGTGCATGAACTTACACAAAGTTAGGCAGGACTAAAAGCTGTAAAAAGAGAGGCCAGGTCTTAGTGAAAAGGGTAATCATCTGCAAATCAATTTCATCAGCTTTTTCAACCACTCCTATGCCTAACAAGGAAAAATTATTTGCAACCTCATTTCCAGTCTTACAGAAATATACAAGGGGAGATAATGATGAAAAACAAAACAGCAAGTCTCACCCTCCTTATTTCCCAGAGAAACCGATAATTCATGTTTGTCTTTTTTCTCATACTTCAGCAAAAGGCTTGACAAGATGGTTGAACTCTTTATGATCACACCTTTTTGAGTTTTTCTCATATCAGGCTTTCAACCTAGTGTAAAAAATGGTCAGCACGAGACTCGATTATTAATAAGAAGGAATGTTGTTTATTCTTTTTAAAAGACTCCCCCCAACAAGGTGTGTATCTAGTTACATCATGATTTTGCAAACAGCAAGAAGGATCTGTGTGTGTGTGTGTGTGTGTGTGTGTGTGAGAGAGAGAGAGAGAGAGCATAGCAAAATTGCTTGGTCTCAAAGGAGCATAAACTTTGTGCAAGCGTTGGGAATGGAAGAGGGGGTGGGGGATAGTAAAATAACTCAACGAACCAACAAATTGTGGAAGGCCCTCAATCAGTAAAGTTCTTTTAGCATAAGAAAGAGTTGCATAACACAATGAAATTTCAGTTGTGGAACAAGATCATATAAGCCCCAAAACTTTGAGAATTCATCACTCACTACAAAACAAAAAATTCAGTGTAAAAAATCTGCTACATACTGCTGACCAACACGGTCAATGGCCTTGGAAGAGAATTTGGAGGAACAGGGCTCTATATTAACGGGCTTTGCTTATGTCAGGTGGTGTCTAATGAGGCAGCCCTGACTTGGCAAATTTCACTGGAGGGGAATCATACCTCTGTAGAATGGTGGCTTAAGAAAACACTAGATGATTCTTTCCATCTGTCCTAGCCTTGGTGGTCAGAGTTACCTAGTACCTATAGCTGATGAAAGGTGGCAGGTATCCCGTGGAATTGCCGAGGTGCAAGAAAACTGGCCCGGACACCACGGTCATAAAAAAAAAAGAATGGTGGCTTAAGATAGCAATCATTTGTTCCAACACTGCAAAAGGCATCAGACTGTGGCGATGTCTTCCTTACTACATATGGAGTAAGATGAGTAACGCCTAATACAGCAGGAGCAACTGCATAGCTGGACAAGGAAAGGACTAAACAAAGCCATAAGGAAGATTTGGGATGCTATCCCACCCTGTTTAAGGGGATCATTTGGAAAGAAAGAGACTTGAGATATCCCGCAAGCAAATCCAGAGGATGTCCAATAATTCATAGCTTAAAAATAAGAAGTCTTTCTTTCTCCAGATTTTTGGTGTAAGATGGAGATAGTAAATGGGTAGATTTCTTATTCAATTTCCGCAGCTTCTCGGCTGAAAAATAGGGAGCTTACTTATACTTCAATCTCCTCTGTAATATCCAGCACAATATGGTGGCACTAGGTTAATAAGAATAAGCTTACCTATCAAAAAGGTCATCAAGAATTCATCTTTCTATAAAGTCCAAATAAAACAATGCACCATCACACATCGAATATATCCAAATTAAACTGTTAATTTTCCAACCAAAAGAAAAAAGATCCAGATTTTTACTTATTCACCAACATTTATCTGACAGCCTGAACTCATGGCTTCAATTTCAAGTTTTTTGAAGACTCAATTTCATATCTAAATCAGATAATACCATTCAATGAAATCATGAATCATTGAAACAGCTGAAAACTTAGAAAGATGAAGAACTAGAATTCATACTTTCGAGGGACTCGAGATGACGAAGAGAAAGCACTTCATTGGACCCCAACCATTAAAGTTGTCGACCTAAGAGACATAGAAATGAATGGTCATAGTGAAGCCAAATCTCATTGGCATCTAACTTAATTCACTGCAACAACTAGTTACCAAGTTCACCTTACCTTGCAGACAGCAGTGACAGCCAATGTATCTCGTCAACAAATTGCTAGAGGGTATCTGGTTCATTGTGGCATTGAACTACCACGACCCAAACTATTATCTTTCAACTTTCCACTTATAAGAATATCATAGGTCGCATCATCAGGCTTAAGACCTTTGTCAAGCATCTCATCATGCAACCTAAATGCCTCTTGCAAATTTCCCTCCTTGAAGTATCCAGCAATTAGTGTATTATAAATCAGAACACTAGGAGTCATACTCTTTTTACACATCTCCTCTAAGACCTTGTGTGCATTCTCAACCTGACCTTTATTGGAAAGACCATGTACAAGAACAGTATATGTGATGTCATCAGGCATTATACCCTTTCCAAGCATCTCAGTAAACAAATCAGACGCCAGATCTATTTTTCCATCCTTCAAAAGCCCATCAATCAATGTGGTGTATGTTTCCAGATCACATGAAACACCTTCATTGATCATCTTATCACGCAAGACTAGTGCTGCTTCCATATTATTTACATTTCTAAACCCACTCATCATGCTATTATAAACAAATAGGTTAGGAGAGATACCAACTTGAAGGATTTCATCAAAAAGTTCAGAAGCACTTTTCATGTCTCTTCTTTTGCAAAACCCATCTATAAGAACAGCATATGCAATGACATCTAACTTAATTTCTTTATTTCTCATCTCCTTCAGCAGTTTTAGAGCTAGATTAATGTTATTGCTTTTGCATAACCCATCAATCAAAGTTGTGTAAGTGACAACATCTGGGGAAATACCACTATTGCACATCTCTCTATAAACAGCCAAAGCTGAGCTGACATCACCTTCCTTCAAAAATCCATCGATTAGACTATTGTAAGACATGCATGTTGGAATGAGGTCTCCTCCTTCCACAATCTTTTTAAGCAAATCTTTAGCCTCTGATGTTTTGCCAACCTTAGACATACCACTGATTACAGTATTGAATGTGTAGTCAGTAGGGGAAATTCCTGAAGAGACCATTTGATCAAACATGTTCTCAGCTTTATCAGCGTCACCTTTTCTAAAATACCCGTCAATCAAAATGCTATATGTTACAACATTAGCTGTCAAATGTCTTTCTGGCAACTGAGAGAACAAATCCAATGCTTTGTCCATATTCCCATTTCTGCAATTTCCGAGAATAATATTGTTGTATGAAGTTATAGTAGGTAAAATTCCATTAGCAACCATCTTATCCCATGTGTTTTGAGCTTTATCCATTTGACCCTTCTTACACGACCATGCTATTATACTATTGTAAACGAAAACATTGGCCGTCCCTGAACTTATTGCCCCATCAAACACATTCATTGCTTCATCTAACAAGTTAACACTCAAAAATCCCTTTATCAATGAGTTTTCAACATAAGCATTAGACTTAATACCTGCAAGTTTCATTTGCCTGTAAACTAATGCTGCTTTTTCAACATTCCCATTTTTACAGCAACCTTCTATTAAAACTGCATATGTCACCTTGTTCGGAGTGAGTCCATACTCGACCAGTTTGTCAAACAAATCCAAAGCACTTGATAAGTTCCTCTGCAGATGATACCCTTTCATCAAACTTGTTGCAACCACCAAGTTCATCAGATGGCCATTACTAAGCATTTCATCCTTGAGCCTCAATGCCTCGACCATATTCCCTTGTTTCACACAAGTCGAAATTATGTTTGTATACGTTCTCTCAGAAGGAACCCAACCCCCGCATTTCATCTCCTCCAACAACTTCAATGCTAAACTTAGATTCTGCTCCTTACAAGCAACATAAACCCAACAGCTATACAATCCTGCATCAAACTTAATCCCACTCATCTTAGCCTCCTCTAAAAGCTTCACAGCCTCCTTCATTTTCCCTTCTCTGAGACAAGCCGCCATCAAAATATGAACAGTCCGACAATCATAATGAGTTCCTCTCGACACTATGTCAGTATACAAATCTTCTGCTACTCCAACCATGTCCTGCCTCACCAATTTCTTTAAAAGAGTGTTCATAATTGGTATCCACAATATTATATCATGTTCCAACATCCCATTGAAACAATCAATAGCATCATTCAATCGATTAGCTTTCACACAACTACTTATCAAGAAATTGAAAATCTTAGGATTTAACTCAAAATCAAAAGTCTTACCACACTTCACTAGACCATTAAAAATAACAGTAGCAGACGGACCGGAGTCACTAGAAGCGTAATAATCAAGCAAACGTCGAGCTTTATGCTGATGCATTGCAGAATTCACTAATATGTGAAGCAGAACAAAGAAAGGGTCAGATTTAGAATGTAGAAAACCCCTTTGGAGTTTAGCAGTTTGGAAGTGCCTATAAGCTGAATCAGGGTCATCTCTGTGACTGAGAAGAACATCAACGACATGATTCTTGGTGAACTTACCATCTTCCGAATTGGGTCTGCCACAAGAATGGTCAGTATCAAGAGAATTGGTTGTTGAGTCTGGAGGTGGAGGTTGAGGAGTTTTTGGTTGTTGAATTAGTGAAGATGAGGTTGAAGAAATGCATAAATGGCGTCTGCAATAGAGGATTAGCCATGGAGGAATCTGCGAAGAAGAAGGGAGTAAAGCTTTCATTTTTAGCTAGTTTGCCAACGCTAAGACCCCTACAAGTCAGAGGCACAATAAACCCTAAATCCCCAAAAATGGTGTCCTTTTGCTCCCTTTTTAAAAAATCGGGTCATCCACCGATCTGGCTCGTCGAATGTTTCATTATATAACAATAAATTTAACTAAAATTTTAGAACAATTAAAACAAATATTATATTTACACAACATAATACAAGACAATAAATAGATAACAATCATCCAATTCCCAACAAGCTGTTAAGGGGTCATTTGGTATGATAAACAAGTATAAATTGTTTTGTGATAAAAAAAAACTGAACCGTCTTATACTTGTTTTATTACTAATTTTGGGATAAATTATATTAAGATTAGACCATGTTTAAATTGATTTATTTTATTTTTAAGTTAGAAATATAAAAATAATTAAGTCAAAAATCTAAGTTATGACTTTTAGTTTACAAGTCAAAAGTAATAAGTCTATTCAAACATACTTTTAGGGTCTGTTTGGAAAGCCACCTGGTAATTGGAATTGGTGTAATTACTAGGGTAGTAATTACTAGCCTAGTAATTACACAGTCTAGTAATTACATTGACCTGTTTGGTTGCCACAGTGTAATTACAGTGTAATTCCCTTTGTCCTGTTTGGTTGGACGAATGTAATTACACAGTTAAATTTTAAAATAGATCAGATTTTGAATAAATAATATTACTATGTATAACTGATTGTTAGAATCGATTTTCTAATTTTTTATTTATTTATTATTATTATTATTATTATTATTATTATTATCAGAAATTAAAGAAAAAAAAATAATTCTCATATTTATTTTAATCTCAAAACTAACAAGAGAAAATACGAAGATAAAATTCATACATAATCTACTAACAAGAGAAAATACGAAGATAAAATTCATACATAATCTACCTAGCCATCAAAATATGAAAGTAAAATGAATCAAGAAATAAATCTTAAGAAGAAGTACATGGCTTGTTGTTGTGCTGCGTTCTTAGAAATGAAAATGTCCAGACAAAAAAGGAAGAAGTGCCTTGGTATTCCAAACAAAAATATATTAAAAAAATATAATATTAAAAAATTCATGTAATTACATGGTGTAATTACACTCAATTCCTTGCCCTCCCTTGAGAATTGAGGAGTGTAATTACTCCCCTTCAATTACATCCAATTCCCCTCTTACCAAGTAATTACTTGGTCTACCAAACAGGACAAAGAGAGTAATTACATCAATTACACCAATTCTCAATTCCATTGTGGCCTTTCAAATAGGCCCTTAGTAATTACTAATGAAAATGAGATCCAAGTAATCAATTCTACACTCAATAATTTAAGCATGAAAATTAACTCTTAAACTAACCACACGATACAGTTAAAACATTTTAACAAGGCCAAACATATACATAACCCCTCTAACTTGCCCTCATTTTTCCATTTAACACTTTATCTTAGCCTTGTTTCATTTTAACCCTTCAACTCTATTTTTTATGTACCATTTAAAACACAAAATACTAATTTATGATTTCTTTATTTTTAAATATACTCTTCAACTACAATTTGCATTTAAAAAAATCAACGTTTACCCGTTAGTTTTTGTAAAAACAAAATAAAGATTGACTGATGAAAATTGATGTAACACTCCATATTCTACGTGTACTAGTTCTATTTATATGATGCTTATAAATTACCTTGTGATATAGTTATTGACTCGGGTTCCTATGCGACTAGTGACAATAAAATAGGTTTAAAGTGAACTGCCTATAGATTTTGATGCGGCCCGATTAAGTTGACGTCGATGGAAGTATTTAAACTTGAGATCATAAGGTGGTATATGAGTCTAAAGTTTAAATTAACATAGTGTATATAAGTTTTAAGTTAAATTAAATATTAAGGTCTAGAAATGGAATAAGATATTGAGGTGCATGATTGACTACACTAAGCTAGTAGGTGACGAGTAGGTGCATTACCTACTTTGACTTATTGACCAGTCCAAAGGACCAAGTAGGTGCATCACCTACTAAGACTCTTTTGACCATGTTATTGGGCCAAGTGCACTACCGCATACTTGCATCAATCTAGCCCAAGTTGTTTAGAAGAATAAGGGGGAAATGGACAGTCACGCCCACAAGAAATAATTTGAATGAAAAAGTAGATGCATCACCTACTTAAATGTGTGGCCTAAATTAAAGACACATGTTGACTGCAAATGAAGTACAAGAAAGGTGGCAAAAGGCCCAATGTTCTTAAGTCCAAAAACGCCCAAGTGAAAAGTCCAAGTAGGTGGGTCACCTACTTGACAAATTATGGCCCAAAATGAGTGAGAAAGTCAGCCAAAGCAGGTCCCTTTAAAAGGGATTGATATCAGCTTTTTCCAACCATTTTTACTTTGACAAAAAATCTTATTTCTAGAGCTTTTTCTCTTCTCTCTCTTAGCTTCATACAACAACCATTAAATACCATTAGGGTTCTTGAATATTAGGAAATTCAAGCTATTGGAAGGTATAATTTAAGACAAGTTAAGAAGGACAAACTGTACCTTGAAGAATCCAAGTCTTAGCAAGTGATAGTTCTGTCCAGCAAGGTAAGCTATTGCAATTTTCTTCGTCTTGTGCTTGAGTAAATTAGGACACTTGGTATGTGTTAGTGAGTTGGAAATTGTTACTTTTACATGGTGTAATATTGGAGAGGATGTTCTAGTGATTAGTGCATGTTGGGACAACCATAGAGGGGAGTCCTCTTTAAATTCAGTTATGAGCTTGTTTGAGCACTTTAAAAGTAATGTTAGCTCTTCAAGTGTTGGTGATCAGAAACCATGATTCATATTGCTTATGTTACATTATTATGTTTAAGGATTATTTTATGTATGTTATAATAAGGGATGTGATTGGATGTGCGGGAAAGTTATGGAGACGTTAAAGGACTTAAATATTGCAGGGAGTTTTGGGGAGGACCTGATACGAAGGTTGTACAGTATATAGACGCGATTAAAGGGAAATGAAAGGAAAGAAAACACTGGCTAGATAAATTGCATGCTTACTGCTTGGTTACTATTTAGGTGAGATCAAGTAGTTCAAATTGATTGATTAGCTACTAATACTAGTCTTACAACTTATTTTATTGTAGATTAGTAATCTGAAAAGAAGGAGCTTAAGTCATACGTTTTGAATTGTATAGCAAAGTATGTAAGGCTATTCGGTTTCCTATTTCTTTGGCATGAATCCACACTTGCATTACAAAAAGTAAGCTTTCTAAGTGTCCTTGGTAGTGATTGATCCATAGTTGCAGTTCCTACTCCCTAGAGCAGTAAAGTGAGTAGTCTAATATGAGTTTGTTACTAAATGTACGTGCTTACTCTACCAAGTATTAGCATGCAAGGTTTAAACTTGTTTCATCGTCAAAGTATCCTTGGAACGTATTTTTCTTATATAAATCAAAATGATCCTAGATTACACATGGTACATATGTTTATATGTTGGATATACAATCTGCCCATATCATGTCAACTTGCTTCAATTATCTATATATATGTCATCTTTTCACATGTTCATATGTTCCCTTTATTGGTTATTACTCCCATTGTGTTAGACTATAATGTTACCTCACAAGATCCCTACTTGCTCTATTGTACATTTTATATGTACTTACTTGGAATATGTATCCGTCCTAAAGTTGATTCTTCCCACGTTCTCCCTTGATTCCATGTTCATGTATACTTTGTATTTGATATTAGTTAGTGAGTATTTGGCTATCATATAGAGTTCAACCCTCTTGGCTGAATGTTAAATGTCTTCACTTGATATGTGCTTCAATTTGAGATGTCAAAATGCTTACTGAGTCATATAAGCTCCTAAGTATTACATGTTCATGTCATATTTGCTTCCCAGGTTATTGTTAATATCGTAAGTCCATATTCATATGTTTTCTACTACTAGTCCATAGTTCCAAATCTCAACAATAATTATGACCACCAAAACAACAATCTCAAAAGAGTTATGATCATCAAAAGAACAATCTCAAAAGAGTTATGAACATCAAAACAACAATCTTAAAGATTAAAAAATCTAAGTGAAGCAATCTGTATAATTATGGATGGCAGCCCAAGGGCAAATGCCTAGCATGGGTCGATCCCAATTGGTATAGAAGGGTGGCATCTTAGGGGCGAAAGCCTAGCATGGGCCAATCTCAATTGGTATAAGAGGGTGGTAGCTCAGGGGCGAAATCCTAGCATGGGCCGATCCCAATTTGTGGAATTATGAGGACAACATCCAAGGGATTAAAATGCCTAGCATGGGTCATCCTCTTCTACCGTTGATCAACTGGTCATTTGTATCACATGTCTTATAAATATTATAATGCAAAGAAAAGTAAAGAACATAATGTAGCATACACGATTCTACAAGTATAAGCAAATGTGGTCTCAAATCCTTATCTAATGGTATTTGGTTTCACTTGAGCTCTCATTTTACATATGGTTGTATTATGCCTTACATATTCAGTACATTCTTTCATACTGACGTCCCTTATTGGGGACGCTGCATGTCATGCTGCAGGTACATGTACTCAACTAGTAGATCTCCCCAATAGAAGCACATGATACTCAGCGGTTGTTGGTGAGCTCCAGATTGATTCAGGGCTTTGCTGAGTCTTTACTATGTGTATTTCATAGTAGTACAGTTATGAATTCCAGTAGAGGCTTTGTAGACATTGTAAAACTATTATCTGAATTCATAGTTTCACTTGTCACATGTATCGGCTCAGCTAGTCAACATGTGTTGTATATGAAGCTTCTCATTAGTAAATATATATGCATAGTAGTAGTTTACTTTCTCATCATAGGTGACTTGTAAAACATGTGTTCATATGGTACTTGTCCGCCTCACCTAGGGTTGAGGTGTGACAATTGATTTTTTAAAATAACAATTTTTTGAGAGTTTCTTTGTATTTTTACTTGAAAAATATTCGATGAAAGTGTGGTTTTTTTCTTAAAAAAATCAACGACAACCCAACAAAGTCTATTTAGTTTCAGTGTTTTCTCTAGTAGTGTTATTAGCAATAAACAAGAGTCTTTTTTTTACTCATATTGAAGATGGATTCTTTTTACCCGTTGAATTAAAAATTAGAAATCTAGTTTGAGTTAAATCCAGATAGCTTGGATATGAAAAAAAGTGTTATTATTTAATTTAATTGATTGTTTAAAAAAGTGGACATACATTCGTCGGTTATTTTTCACGCTAAAATATAGAGAAACTCTCAAAACAATTATTGATTTTAAAAAAAATAATTAAAGTTCATCCATTAATTATTAATTATTATTTTTACGAAAACTAACAGACAAATGCCAATTTTTAAAATGAAAAACTACCAATGAAGAATATAAATAAAAATAAAGAAATCATAAAATTAATATTTTGTATTTAAGTGGTACATGAAAAATAAAGTTAAAGCGTCTAAATGAAATAAAGGTAAAATAAAGTGCTAAAATGAAAAATAAGTACAAGAGGGGTTGTGTATTTGTTGGGCCTTCTAACAACCATCCAAAAGTTGTACGAGTAATAAGGACCAAAACAGATGAATTCTAAAACTTAAAGGACACAATTGAGTTAAAAACTCTTTAACAATTACAGAGCATTGCCCGCCGACGGTAGTTTGCTTGCGCCGGGACAAATACTGCAAAGCTGCAAATCCCTTTCAGTTTACTATAAATTGTTGGCAATAGCTATTTGATGGAGTCGGAAGTTTCTAGAAATCCATGTCGAGTGCTGGAGTTCTACAGTGGAATTGGTGGCTTGCGGTATTCTCTGCTCAAAGCCGCCGTCAACGCCACTGTTGTGGAGGCTTTCGACATAAACGACGTCGCTAATGACGTTTACCAGCACAACTTCGGTCACCGGCCTTTTCAGGTGTTTGAGAAAAAAAATCACCACATAATTGCTTTGTTTAACAATCAATTTACTTTTACTGATTCTCGCCCACTGTTGAAATATTGTACTCCGTCTCGTTTTATGATGCTAAGTTTGGTACATTAGTTTAGCTAGTGTAAATTTAGTGGAGAAGATATCATATCAAAGCTGGAAGTTTGAAAATTTATTGAATTTTAAGTGTTGAAAGTTTGTATAGAAGTGTTTATTAGTGAAATGATATTCTACATTTTGAACGTATCAAAGTGAAGAAATTCATGTAAATTAGGATTGTGGGAGTAGCTTTTCAGTCTTTATTCTGTCGATGAAAACTCGAAGGAGAAAATACAGAATCCTGTCGGGGTATTCAGATACAAGATTATTCAGTTTGTTGGACTTGAATGGAGTAATATTTTCATTCTAAGACCAATAAGCATTGTTCAGTAACAAAACATATATAGTTGTGGATATAATAATATTTTTGTTTGTCTCTGCAGTTGAAAATTTGAATTATTCAGTATTTATTGAAGGAACATGTGGTATACCTAAGTTTTTTAGGTTCCTTTTCTTTTATACATAGTAACTAGAGAAAAAATTGTATGAAGAGAAGTAAAAGTGAGTTTTTTACCATGCATGAAATGTTTACTTTTTTTATTCTCACATGGAAAAAATATTGTGAACTCTCAGTTTGAAATGGAGGGAGCATTTTACTCTATGAATGTTATACAAATGTCACTGATATTTTTTTTATTTTTTTTGATGACAAGGGAAACCCGCAAATGTCACTGATAATTTATACTTGTCAAAAAAGAATTTCACTGAGAATTTGCTTATCCATTGGTAGTTTCAAATGTTTTTATGATACTTAACTAGTATTGATAAAGTTTATATATTTGGGTGACAATAGGGTAACATTCAGACTCTGAATGCCGCTGATCTTGACAGCTACAATGCTGATGCTTGGTTACTTTCTCCTCCTTGTCAGCCATATACTCGACAAGGTGATGAATTGCATTCCCCCATTTTTTTATAATCGTGGTGCCCAGGCCAGTAACCGTGTTCCCCCATTTCACTTTTCTTTCTTCTTCTTCTTATGTCCATATTAACTGAAACCTTTTTGTTACATTTTTGTGTCAGGACTCCAGAAAGGTTCTAGTGATGCACGTGCATCATCATTTCTTAAAATTCTGGAACTTGTACCACAGTTATTACGGCCTCCATCATATCTCTTTGTGGAAAATGTTGTAGGATTTGAGGTTTGTGTCTTTCCCAATCCATGCTTCATTCTACCACCTATGTTTTTCCTTATTTTATCCAGCCGTCTTAAGCTATATTGGGGCAGATGCTCATCTTGGAATATATATAAAGCCTTTTTCCTTCATTGCAGACTTCTGATACCCATGCGATATTGGTCGATATATTGGAAAAGAATAATTTTGTTACACAAGAATTTATTTTGAGTCCACTGCAATTTGGACTGCCATATTCTCGACCTCGTTATTATTGCTTGGTATGTCTCTATGTCTTCCTCTTTGGATTTTTATCAATAAAAAGGACTAGTGTCTATCTTCATCACATGTATGTTTTCATTCATTGCGCATGTTCTGGACTTCTTTTATTTTTTAAATAGTTGTCTATCCGTGATGTTGTTAATATTTGAATTATGCTTATTAATTGATGTGTTGAAATGAAATGAGCTGAGTAGAACGGAATAGTAACAAAGAACTTCATATACCTAACCCAACTAGTTTTTGATTGATGTATAGTCAATTGTTTGATGGATTACACTTATATGATTGATGAGAAATGATTGAGATGCATTATGGGAACTGACTGAAATTTCCTCAATAAAGACGAAGTCTTTTGTGGGGAAAGATCACTGAGGAGCACAAAGAAAACAATTAAACAAATTGGGAGAACTTAGTCATTTCTCCTCTTTGGCTTATGAAGCTAACCAGCATGTTTTTTTAATAAAAGTTCTCCTATTTTTCCCAGATAATGGGAAAGGATAGGTAGTTTTACCTACTGATTGTTGTCGATTCTTCTCAACAACTAAATTTAACATATTGAAACTTTTAAGTTGCATCTTTCACAACCTAAAGTTCATTGTGCTTAAGCGAACATGTTGTGCTGAGCAAAGTATATCGTTTGATTTGATTACTAAGTGTCGAAGTCAAGGTTAATATTGGGCAGAGACGAGCACAGATAAGAAAGCTTAGTCAAATGTTTAACATCTAGTAACTAACATGGTTCCTCATAAACCTCTGAATGACATTCAGTACACGATAATTTTCTGTTAACTGCTTTTTCAGTTACCTTTTTTTTAATATGCTTGAATAATCATTACAAGTAATCTTACATTTTAGTATACAGTTGGATGCTTCATTTATAAAAAAATTGGGTCACATAGTTGACTAACATTTTAAAGGTAAAAATGCAGTACTGTTTTATTTTTAGGCCACACATAGCTTGGTTTACCTTGTTGTATGTAGCCCTTGATCCGTTCTAAAGTAAGTAATTGTTTTGAGTTTCCCCCAAAGATTTGGTGTAGTGGTAAGAGGGCAACGCGTAATGTATAGGTTATAGGTGCATGTCAAGGGTTCAAACGTTGTGGCAGACGAAAGCCTTTAAGCAGAGAAGGGTAGAGAAATGGCCCATTATCCATTTTGAGTTTTGAACCATGCAGACCTTGTGAATTTTTTTGTTAATAAGAAAATGTAACTGTCTTGAATTATCCTTATGTTAGTCCATTGTTCTTACCTGTTATGTTCCTTAAACCCATAGGCAACAAACAGTTATTTAGTGTTTTATTTGTCCCAATTTATGTGGCATACTTTCCTTTTTAGTTTGTCTCAAAAAGAATATCATACTTCCTTATTTAGAAATCATTTGACTTATAAACTTCCATTTTACTCTTGATGAGACGATTTATAGCCACACAAATGTCTATGACTTTTTGTTGACCACAAGTTTCAAGAGTTTGTTTTTCTTTCTTAACCTCTGTGCCCAATCATCGCCACATAAATTGGGACGAAAGGAGTATTGGAAAAGTGTTGGTGACTTTATGGACAGAGTCTTATAGATTGCAGAAGACCTGCTTGAGTTGGAAACTAAATAATCAACACTTGTCATTCTTAACATCATGGGAGTAAACTGGGTAATGCCAAGGACCTCAATGCAGCTACTGAGGCTGGCTCTTCAATGGGATGGGAAAGGCAAAAGTGCAAACCTGGAACTCAATCCCCGCCGCTATTTCATGGACCATTTGGAAAGAAAGGAATGCAAGAGTTTTTGAAAGCAAAATTGAATCTGTAATTAGCATGAAGTACAGATGTATCTCCTTCACCTTTTTTGGGTGTAACATGGCTAATTGCAAATGATATAGATGCCATGTTAGATTGCTCCTTACACTTGCAACCGTGATGAGCTGCTCTCTCTGTATGTTTCTTTAAAGCACTTTCTTGTTGCTGTATTTGCAATGAAGTAACCTTTAATAATCAAAACAAATTGTTAAAGACTAAATAGACATGGGAGTTCAGTAACTTTAGGATGCAAATGTGGCTTATTGGCGATCAAAATTCATTTCATAATTAGTTCATTCCTTGTGTATGTAATGTAATCAACTTATGGTTATTAATTTATTTATTTTACAAAACACAAATTTAAATCACTGAAATTACTTTACTGCAGGCCAAGAGGAAACCTTTATCCTTTGAAGTCCCTGAATTTAACAATCAGCTTCTTCGGACCCCCGGTCCTTTACTTGGGCAGACTGAAAGCACAATGGAAAAGGAACAGCTGCTGTCACCAGAGTACTGGGATGAGCTGCTTCAAGCTTGTCAACCTGTAGACGATTTTCTAGTACTTAGAACTTTTGGTAATCAGAAGGACTCATCAACTTACTCTTTCCATGCTAATGATTCTGTAAAATCAGATGGAAGTGATGAGGAAAATGATGTGTACTTTGTTCCATCAAGCCTGATTGAAAGATGGGGAAGTGCCATGGGTATCCTTCTTCCTGTTGATTCCTACAGCTTCCTCTGTTTCTTATGTCATTTATCTCTCTCTCTCTCTGCTCGTCAGTTGTTGTTGGGTTACATCCTTAAAAGATCACAGATATTGTTTATCCTCATTCAAAGCGTTGCTGTTGTTTTACAAAAAGCTATTACAGATACGTGAAGGGTACTGGCTCCCTGTTGGCAACTGCCCAGGCAACTTTCCAGGTAAAGCTTTAAAGTATCATCATGATGTTAACGTTTCTCCTTTGAATATGTTTTTTTTTTTCAGTTACCTTTATAATATAATATAACAATTAAGAAAGAGACTCTGTAGCTTTGAAAAGTTGGTTATAATCTTATTTGCTCTTTCGCTACTCCATGGGATTACCTTGATATTTCTTGTTGAAGGTTTCTGTAGAAATGGAGAAGGAAACCTTTTGGGAACTCTAAGAAACATACGATATCATACATGCAACCATGCTTCTGCATACATGGAGGATAAGTTGATTATTATTTATCTTCATAACCCATTACAATAAGTAGTTCCACAGTCTTCATAATTTTACGAGAGTTTTTTCTTATCTATAATGCCTCTTTCTGTATTTAAATTAATTCAAACCCTCACTTGAGATTTTTGTTCTATGAGACTCATGTGCTTCTTGTTCACACTGATCGCATGGGCTCTCTTTTCTTGTTGTTATGGAGGTTTATCTCTCTTCCACCCCCCTCAGCAGTCAAATATTCTTTTAGATGTTAGATATTGCAGTAACAGGAGCAGTTATAACTTATAACACCTAAGGATGTTCTAGCGGTCAATGAAAGTGGAATGAAGACTATAAGAAACGAGAAATTTTGACGCTTTCCCCCGCCTACCATCTAGCTGCAATCCTTCCCTTTACCTTAATCATGCTTAAGACATGGAATTGGATGCTTCTTCCTCCAAAAGGCAATAAGTAGAAAAGTGAGGAAGGGTTTTTGGCTATGTTAATACAACTAGCCATACTTGTGTGAGAATGGTCATTGCTTGCCAAGTGGCATTTATGGGGCCACAATAATGCATCATTCATGCATCTTTCCCTCTCTTTGCACGCATCAGCCCCAGCGAATCCCCTACCCCTGCTAATTGAGGCCTAAGGTATAGCACTAACTGTATCAAACGTACTAGCAATGACTTTTGAGGGCCCATCCATTCTTTTTCTTTCTTGTTCTTTTCCTCTGCTTGTCACATCATCCCTCTCTTCCCAGTATCCTCGTCCCATACAAACCATGTCACTGTTATCGATTGGATCTTCTGTGCTCCTTTATTAGTTGGGTGGAAATAATTAGATGAATGGATTATTAATTGAAGAAATAGAAGTGGAAGATGGATTGACTATTGTGCCCAACTATGTACTGCTCTAAAACCTTATTAAAAAAAAAGTGTACTGCTCTAAGAACAAAAACCTTAGCAACTTAATTCCAACAAACAAACATCAATTAGAAGGATCTCTTACTCAAAAAAAAAAGAATGATTTTTACTCGGTTAAGATTTATTTTCTCTTGTCCAATTTGTTCCAAAAATTTGTACAGTCATCCATGGGAATATGTATGGCATAAAAAGTCAAATGTGATAGAGAAGAAACTTGATAGCATTTAATTTGAATTCACTTGAATAACCGGGTCCAAGTGGGTATAACCCCTGTTGTCAAAGTAGAATAATGTGCCAGGGCCATTGTGAATGGTGCTTGTTGTGGGGAGAGATATGTTGTTGTGCCAGCTTGGTTCAGGGTAACCTTTGTGGATGGTTTTCTACCTAGAGGTTGTTGAGTGGATTTTGAGGTTTTTGTGCCTTGCCGGTTCTGGAACTTCACCTAAAGGTGCTGATGGGTGAATGCGTATGGGAGGAGATGATGTGAAACATGCTTGGGAATTCAAAGAAATTGAAGATGGATTCTTCAATCTCACATGAACACCAAGAACAATTATGGGAAGCAATAAAAGGATAGGAAGATTAAGACAATTGTTAGGGTAAACACACACCTATGTAGTAATTACCTAGACATATGTAAATGCAATCAATAATTTTAAATCCAGGATAAGAAGAAAGAAAGGATTGTTCTAGAGTTGAAGTGCAATCAACTAACTCAAAGAAACAATGAAGGGAATTTAGTAACTAAGAAGATTAATATTCAAATAAGATACAATCCTAAGGGAGAAGGGATATGACTCATACATGAATTACTAACTTGTAGTAATCTAAGAGTGGTTTAACTCCAACTTTCATACGGTAACCTAAACTCATCCTCCAAAAGTAATTGCCCTTTAAGAAGAGAGACCATATCCCACAATATGCTTATGCGGATATCTAAAGAGTGGAGAACAAGGTCCAAGACAACTAGAAGCCCAAAAGGAGAAGGAAAACCGATGTCCTTGGTCCTAAATGAAAAGGCCCTAAATTAAAAGGTATTTTAGTATTATTTTTTTCCTTGGAATAATGAACCCTAGTAGAAATAGGCTATTAGGTTGTTCTCTTTGAAAGGAGATTTATTTGGATGATGAGTTTAGGTTATTCTTTGAGAGTTAGGGATTTGTTCCATTCTTTTGAACGTCTCTTAAATTACTACAAGTTAGTAATTCATGTATGAGTTCATATCCCTTCTTCTTTGGATTGCATCTCTTAGTTGAATGTTAATAATAAACCTAGTTCTTTCTTCTCCTTTTGGACTTCTAATTATCTTGGACATTGTTCTCCACTCTTTAAATATCCCCAATTCACAAATATTGTGTATTTTGAAGTTCGGAAAGAAGCCTACATTTCATGATGGCCACCTCGTATCCCATAGGAGATATTTGGGATGGAGGGGTGATGGGACGAGAAGGGGGAAAAAGAAAATGAAAGAAAGAGAAGCAGTAGGCAGGAGGGGGGTTGGGCTTGCTGGGCTGGTGTGTGAAGAGACAGGGAGAAATGAATAATGCATTATTGTGGGCCCCACAAATGCCTCTGGCAAGCAATGACCACCCTCACACAAGTTTTACCTTGTATTTAACACAAAATAAAGTGTCTCTGACCCAGGTTCAAATTTAGCAAAGGGTAAAGTTAATTTCTTCTCAAATTAAGTCTTGGTAGACAGGAATTCAAGATGTTTTGAGACTGTTAACCATCTATTTTTACATTGCAAGTATACCCATCATCTGTGGAGAATATTCCTAAGCCTCAAAGGCATCTCCTGGACAATGCCCAGGAAGGTGGTTGAGGCATTACTATGCTGGGAGGAAGCAGGTGTACATGCTAAGGACAGAGGTAGATGGAGAATCATTCCGGGGGCTATCTGGTGGGCTGTTTGGAAAGAAAGGAATTCAAGATGTTTTGAGAGCATAGAGAACAATGTGCAGAAAGTTAAACTAAACTGCATTTTACTTTTAGTCTTTTGGTGTAATCAGTTATACTCTAATGACACTGTCTCTATTAT